>JAYMSP010000065.1:0-94727 GCA_036897095.1 Plantago elongata
TGAACAAGCATAGTGGCGGAGAAGCCACATGTTACCAACGTCGCATTTGTGTACCTTGGAGCTCATCAAAGGAGAAACACCTTTCTCCTGTCCTTAATAATGTGAAGTTGGAATCAATGGTTCGTTCTTTAATATCTGGATCAGATGAGCTTCTGCCACTGCAAAATTTCAGGTTGCTGAGAGTTCTGAAAGCAGCGGATAAATACTCAAAGATTGTTGAAGAGGAAAGGAAAGATAAATATTTGTTGGATGAAATATGTGATCTCGTGAACATTCGGTACATTGCAATACAAGTTCTAGAGAATTCATTACTCCCTTCTTCCTTGTGGCTATCTTGGAATCTACAGACCTTAAACGTTCATGGAATTAGTTCTCGTTTTACTATCCCATTAGAAATTTGGGAGATGGCAGAGCTTAGACATATTGAGGTATTTTCTAGTGTAACTCTCCTTAATCCTCCCTGTCATCAAGACATTCGCAGGTGCTACAGTGTTTCTTTGGTGAATCTTCTAAGGGCAATTGGAATAAGCAATTTCAGGTGTAGTAATGAAGTTGTCAAGAAAACCCCCAACGTTAAGAAACTTAGAATCTTCTACGTGTCGGAGATGGGATATGATCAATACTATCTTCAAAATCTTATTCTTCTGGAGAAACTAGAATCACTCCGATGTGACTTCCATGGAGGACAGACTGACGTGCCATCAAATCTTGCCTTCCCGAATTCACTTAAGAAACTAAATTTATCAGGCTGCAAGTTTCATTGGGACGACATGAGAAAGATTGGTTCACTTCCACAGCTTGAGGTGCTCAAATTGTTGGCGTCGTCTTTCACAGGGCCAAAGTGGAGACCAGTTGAAGGAGAATTCCAACGTCTGAAGTACCTGCAACTTAGCAGCCTGTATAATCTAGAGTACTGGATGGTGGACAGCACTCACTTTCCGAATCTTGAGTATTTGGTTCTTAGAAGCTTACATAAGTTGGTGGAGATCCCTTCAGATATTGGTGAAATTCCAACGCTTCAATTAATTCGTATCGATCTTTGTTCTGACTCGGTGATTCTTTCAGCTAAGGAATTACTACAGGAACAAGAGGAACTTGGGAATGTAGGCCTTCAAGTTCAAGTGTTCTGCCAGAAGAAGGCGAAACTGGAGATCTTGGCAAGTGATAATTTTCAAGTTCGAACTTTTATGAAAGGCAATGCATTTTCATCACCTTTTCTGCCTTTCCTTTGAGATTACAATTTATTTAGAAGTGTGGATTTTGTCTGCGTAAATGATACGTTTCTCATATTCGTTCTCCTCACTGGAGGTTGAAGATGGTGGTTAGAGGTGAAAACATTGACTTTGGAGATTAGTCTAAGAACGATGATGATGATAATGGGAGAGGAAAAATCATATTTTCAAAAAATAGTATGTGCCATTAAGATAATTTTTGTAATACATATTAAATTTTAAAATGAATTTGCTTTGATATTATTATTTTTGCTATAATATTATTATTCCCCTTGACGTAATTGAACAATCCAATTACAACTTTAATATAACAAAATCAATCGTGCCCAAATAAATTTAAAAGGTTAAGCTTTATTGCTATATTTTCATTTGTATATTTTGTTCAAAGTTGTTACACATGTATTGTTTCTCCTGAAAAAGATACTAGTGTCTAATAATTTTTATATTTTAGTAAATTCTATAATATTCAATTAGTTTTTAGGTTATGATTTATATACTTTGATAAACGATCATTTGAAATTAACTAAGCGAATCATTTTAAAGTATCTACATATTTAATATCTAACATTATAAAATTTACTTTGAATCATCGATATTTTTTATAATTTTATGATGAAACATTAGGTATTCAATTGAAACACTATATCTGAAAACGAGACTATATATATAAAATCAATTTAAGTTTTATAGTTTTAGCATTTATGTTATGATTCGAATGGTTCTTTTTCTTTTGTAATGTTACTGCGTGAGCACATCTTATGCTTGCGTTTATATTAATAATATTTTAATCGATTCAAAAAAAAGTTTTAATTTCATCACTTTATTTTGAACTTAATTTTCCGTTAGAAAATATACTCATGCATCCGTACCAGAGCATATATATCGTATTCTATTTAGTTTAGTCATGTTACTTGTCTACCTAACAACTCCTTAAATTATCGTCTACATACACCTAAAGCTTAGCTCTGCAGCATGTAATTCTTCCAATTATACATGAAGAAAAGACATTAGAAATTCTACATTCGGGTGCAGCATGTAATTCCTCCAATTATACATGGAGAAAAGACATTAGAAATTCTACAGCATAATACTCTCAATATGGGGACTTGAATGTTTTATTTTTGATTTACATGGTATTATGAGCATTTTTGTCGGTCAATACACTATAGAATTAATTTAAAGGATCAATTACATATACTCATTCAGAAAGCCTCATTTTAATCTAACGAGGACTGCGTTGTTATTGTTCAGCTAAAAAGAATTCATGTGTAATTAAGAAATTTAAAAAGGGTTTAGATCTAATTCGCTCTAATTTAAATTATGGAATGGATACTGATGTTGTTAATATTGTCATAAACGGTATATATAGAAAGAAAATCATAAAATATATACTTTCTTATCCTAATATAGAATTCTAAATAAAGAAAATTAAATATTTTCATTTCTATGTGTTTCGATAACAATTATTGTAAAAAACGACTGATATATAATATTCACTCTATAATACAACACATTATTGTATATTATCATACTAAATGTGCAATGATATATGTAAAGATTGTATTTTGTGCACTATATGATACAATATTGCATCGGATGATACAATTTAGAGTACACCGCTATTTGAAATAAATAGCTGGACGTTTTTTTCAAGGTTTTGGTCATACTGGGCTGGGTCGAATTTTCGCCACTTCCTACGTTTCTCTTTCCCTCAAATGGAACCCTATCGTAGGTTTCCCCTTTTCTTTAATCTCGTAGCAGGTATGTTATGATCATTTCATAATTCATCATCGTTATTTTAGGAATGTATTTCACTGCTCCTCTATGTTAAAAGAAACAGACCTGATTTAATTTGTGAGATATCACTGTTTTCTATCCCTATCAAACAACTTAGATCTCAAATAGAATTTTTCCAGGCTCATTATATCTTTTACATGTACTGTGATATTAGCTGATAGGTGTTATTATGTGAAATCCACCCGCATTCACTTAGAATTATCATGTAAAGATTTCGATTTCTAGCAGCTTTTTGTAGATTTTACTGTATATACTAACAGATTATTTTCGGGACTTTTTGTAGTGCTAAATAGTGTTTTGTTTGTTTGTTCACAGATCATGTCAACACCTCAAGATTTAGTCATACAAATACTTATTAAGCTGCCTGTAAAATCGCTATTGAAGTTTAAATCCGTCTCGAAAACATGGTTATCGATACTCTCCAGTTCTCACTTCATCAAATACTGGGAGAATGGCATATTTGGTCCACTACTATGGGTCACTTGCGACATGCAGTGGCCACTTTGCACGTTGTGGACATACGAATTGGCAAATTTAATAATAATTTGTCGAATTACGACGAATTGAACTTAACTGGCAATTTACTTGTTGATTTGAACACCAAAACACACCTAATCACACTTTGATGGATTCATAATCAAAATTTAAAATGGAAATTCTGATTACACAAATGTTAAGCTGCTTGTAAAGTCTGCTACTGAACTTTTTTAGAAAGCATGGTTATCGGTAATCTCTAATAAGCAAGAAGAATTATTTGCCATGTAAACACAAATGAAATGTTTCTCCTACTCCAGTACTTCATCCAATTTTACATGGAGGGGAGAAGACCTTGGAATTTCGACAGCCTTATCGTGACACTACTAGTACATCCAGTGGATTCGAACTTCAGACCTTCTTTTGGAGTGTTGCCTTCTAAATGCTCCAATGCGACCTTCTAAAAGTATCGTTTATCCTCCGGTTAATTTCCACCTAAACACACGGGATCATTTACAACGTGATTAAAACACGAAATATATAAAGCTGTACAAGAAATAAAACTAAGACACGAGATGCATCGTACGTATTTTGACGGGATTAATAGATTATGTAAATAGACTAGATTAGTAGAATTAGATTAAAATTATATTTCCTAATTCTAGAATAATTAGTTAGATACTTTGCTATTATAAATATCCATATATACTCTTAAATATAAACATAATTTACAAAAAACATTCTCGTATCATAATGTTACTTGGGCTTTTCTACAGTCAGGCATGCCTTCGCTCTTCACTCTGTTAAATTTCAATATACTAAATTAAAAAAATTTGATAATTCTAAAAATATTCTTTTATTTTTAAAATTATTTTAAAAGATAAATTTAAATTTTTTATTAATATTTATATTTTTCTAATTTAAATATTCATAAGGCGGAAGGATGATGGGTTGTCGTCAAGGCGGTAAGGCGATCGCCCTACCACCATATGAATATTTAATTTAGAAAAATATAAATATTGATAAAAAAATTCAAATTTGACTATATTTTAAAAATAAAAATAATATTTTTTTAGAATTATCTATTTCTTATTTTAGTATTTTTAAATATAACGGAATAAATATGTTAATAAATTTGTTAATTTTTTCATTTTCTTTCTTATTATTCGCCCTGAATATCCCACTAGCTTTGCCGATCTCCGATCACCAGGCCGTCCCTACCTGTTAGATTCCCTGAATTTAGATTGCCTCAATTCGTTGATCCCAGCTGCTGCTTTGCTGATCGACTTGATCTTCTGGGTTCTAATTCTCGTCGACCCCTTCCTGTTGATCGAACCCCATACTGTCTTCATCGATTTCATCATGACTGACACAGGTTCAGACAACTCCAAGCCGACTTTCCATCCGGCTCTTGCTATTTCTAACATCAGAATCATGTCAATACCTGAAGATTTAGTCATACAAATACTTGTTAAGCTTCCTGTAAAATTATTGAGGTTTAAATCTGTCTCGATAATGTTATCGATAATCTCCAGCTCTTACTTCATAATATATCACCTCCAATCAGCAAGAAGAGTTTTTTCGCTATGTAAACCCCAAGAAACTGTTTCTCGGATCATGTACTTCCTACAATTATACATGGAGAAAAGACATTGGACATTGGAACTTCTAAAACGTGATTGCAACAATACTACTTGGTCATATCCACTGCATATTGTCGGTTATTGTAATGGTTTGGTCTGTGTAGCTGTTCACAGATGGGATCTTGGTGTAATACCAGGTGTACTTATGTTATGGAACCCTGCATCTAAAAAGTTTCACAAGATGCCTTTTTCAGGGAGCCATAAATATGCGTTCCAATATGGTTTCGGTTATGATGCATCTGATGATGATTATAAAGTTGTTCAATTAAATTGGGTTTGTTATAAACACAGAAAGCTTCCATGCCCCCAAAGGATTTACAGCTTACGGTCAAATTCATGGAAGCTTCTGGACTGGAATGTTTCTGCTAGAGATACGTCTTGTACTATGGGCATTTTTGTCAATGGTGCTATCCACTGGATAGTGACTGTGCATGATGGAGAATTTGGTAATCCAGGTATTATTGCCATAAACTTGACAAGTGAAACTGCCATTTTTCTAGAGGCTCCGGTTGATCTCACTGGTTTGATAAGAGGCTTGGAGCATCTTTGTCTATCTTATTCAACTCATGAATATACAGACTATTGGATGATGCAAGAGTATGGTATCAAAGACTCGTGGACTAAAATTATGTGCCATCGTACTACTCCTCTAGAATTCTTGCCTGATTCAGGCATCTTTGAGGTTCCGGAATATGATCAAGGTTCTGGTAAGTCTGAAGAGGAGTGGAAAGTTGAAAAAGTTTTTCACCAGTTTAATGAACTTCCCTTGACTCAGGTTTATATCAAGTTTCATACAGACACCTACTGTGAAAGCCTGTTTCCATT
This sequence comes from Plantago elongata, assembly GCA_036897095.1. Classification (NCBI taxonomy): domain Eukaryota; kingdom Viridiplantae; phylum Streptophyta; class Magnoliopsida; order Lamiales; family Plantaginaceae; genus Plantago; species Plantago elongata. Next base: position 5,972 of record JAYMSP010000065.1, read on the forward strand.
TTTCCTGGTTAGTTTGTCCGGATCATCCATCTTAGTATGGAGCGTATGGTAAGCCCTGGCTTATCAAACTTATATGAAAGCCTTGTTTATGTTTCTCCTGGTTAGTTTGTCTTGATCATGAATTTTAGTATGGAGCTTATGGTAAGCCGTGGCATTGCTTATCTTAGTGTTATTAAGAGATCTAACCGTCTTTGATCTTGAATTTTCAGCCATCAGTTTAGTGGTATATATTATGGTGATCTTTCCTTTGTTGATTTGTGATATGAAATATGGGGAATGTCGGCTTTTTGTTGCATTTCTCGCTAGATATGGTTTTCCAACGTAATTTTTGCTTGTTTCTCGTGAACTTCAATTTAATGGAACTTGACACCTAGAGCTATTACGTACGCGGGCAGATCTATATTAATATGGTATTCGAACCTGTGTCGAGCCTAACTTGGTGTTTGTTTTTATTATCGAGCCAAGTAGGTATCGACTCATTGATACTCGATTAGGCTGGTAAACATATATAAACCAACCACAAGATGTGCTTGCAGTGAATGACATTTTTTAATGTCTATTCTGTCAGTGACACTGTTGGATAGTTTAAGGTTGTGCTGGTACCTTTTCTTAAATTAATAAAAGCATTCGTCTCTCATTAGTCAAAAAAGGACAGCGCCATTCTCATTAGTTAGACGAAAACAGTATTGTATTCTCTCTCATTAACAAAAATATCCAGTGTAGGTGGAGTTGACGAAGACCAATGTGGTATTCAGATCTTACTCATGTTAAGTAAACAAGTTAAACAATCACTGCATAAATCATTTGCATTTGTCAGTCTCTATCTTCAACTCTTGCTTAGCAACATATATTGTAAATCCTGCACAAGCACACACATTATAAGTGATTGTAAGGAACAGACAATGGCAGCATATGCAGCTTTGGTTTCACTTGTGAACATTATAGAGCGGATTCAATGCCACACCCGCTTTCCTATTCATCTTGACCAAAAGCAGATGCAGTCCCTCCATGATAAGGTCCATTTCTTGATCGGTCTTCTTGAGAGTGATTCACATGGAAACGGAGAGGAAGCGAAAGATTTGGAGGCTCAAACAGCAGATCTGGCCTATGAAGCTGAAGATATTATCGAAAGTCATGTAGTGGATACAATACAAGCTGTGACATCCACAGGCCACACTAAGAAAATAACTGTTCTCTCATGTCTTGCAGGTATTGCAGGGTTAGAGATTTTAATTGAAAAGATGGATCATATCAGGGATGAGTTCATGAGGATTAAATCTACAAGTCGTCATAAACAGCCTACTCATTTGTCATCAAGCTATATTCCCTCTGGGAAGAATACCATGGTGGGCTTTGATGATGAGCGGATCCGACTCATGGAACTGCTAACTGGACATCGGTCTGGTCGCCAAATTATCCCAATTGTTGGAATGGGTGGAATAGGTAAGACTACACTGGCCCAAAATGTTTATGGAATTCCAAATATTTCTCAACGTTTTGATAGTCATGCTTGGGTTACAGTATCTCAACAATGTATTTTTAGAAAAATCCTAGTAGGACTTTTAAGCCAAGTGAAAGATGGGTTTATTGATCAGTTTGACCAAATGAGCGAAGAACAATTAGGAGACCGACTATACAAATGTTTGTTCGGAAGGCGATATTTAGTTGTGTTGGATGACATATGGAGCATAGATGCCTGGCAGACAGTTAAGTCGTATTTTCCAGATAAAGTAACGGAAGTAGAATCATCGTAACTACTAGATTGTTAAGTATCGCTTCTTATTTTAATTCAGATAGTCTTATGATGAAACTTTTAGATGAGAATAAGAGTTGGAACCTACTTTGTGAAAAGGTGTTTTCTCAAGATGGTTGTCCTCTTGATTTAGAGGATGTTGGGCGAAAGATTGCTAGAAATTGTAAGGGACTGCCTTTATCGATTGTTGTGATTGGGGGACTTCTTGCAAAGTCAGAAAGAGCAAAAGAATACTGGGAGTATGTTGCAATGGATACCAACTCTATGATAAGCTTAGAGGGTGATGAACATTGTTTGAAAATTATATCTTTGAGTTATCATAGTTTGCCTGTTTATCTAAAACCATGTTTCCTCTACATGGGTGTTTTTCCTGAAGACAAAGAAATCCGTGTCTCGTGGCTTATCAATCTATGGATTGCTGAAGGATTTCTGAAACCAAATAGCCCCAAGAACCTGGAAGTGACTGGGGAAGAGTTCCTGAATGATCTCATCACTAGAAATCTAATTTCTGTGCATAAACGTGGTTCTGACGCAAAAATCAGATTGTGTTACATTCATGATCTTGTAAGGGATCTGTCCCTGAAGGAAGCTCATAAAGAGAAGTTCCTATATGTCCCCAGTATGAACAGCTATGATGGTGGAGAAGCCATAAGTAGTCAGCGCCGCATTAGTATACCTTGGAGCTCGTCAAAGGAGAAACACCTTTCTCAAGTCCTTAGTTCTGTGAAGGTCGGATCACTGGCTCGTTCTTTCACATCTGATTTGGATGGACTTCTTCCACTGCAAAATTTTAGGCTGTTAAGAGTATTGAAAGCGGCTGATAAATACATAAGGGTAGTACATGAGGAAAGAAAAATCATTACTTGTTAGATGATGCTTGTCACCTCATTAACACGCGATTCATTGGAATAAATGTCCTCCTGAATTCCTCATTCCCTTCTTCTTTGTGCCTTTCATGGAATCTACAGATATTAAAGATTCATGGAATTGATTCGCTGATTATGGCACCGTTGGAGATCTGGGAGATGACTGAACTTAGACATGTTGAGTTCTGGATGAGCCTTACCCTCCCACATCCTCCCAGCCATGAAGAAATTGGTGGGCGCGACGATGTTGCTTTGGTGAATCTTCAGAGGGCAATAGGAATAAGAAATTTCAGGTGCAGTGATGAAGTTGTTAAGAAAATCCCCAATATTAAGAAACTGCGAATATTCTATGAGCCCGGGGGATATGAGCAATATTGTCTTCAAAATTTTTCTTTTCTGAAGAAACTTGAATCACTCGATTGCCGTTTTTATGGAAAAGCAACAAGCCTTGCCTTCCCAAGTTCGCTTAAGAAACTGACTCTATTTGGCTCTAGATTTCAGTGGGAGGACATGACGAGAATTGGTTCGCTTCCCCAGCTTGAGGTGCTGAAATTGATGGCTTTATCATTCACAGGACCGGAGTGGATGCCAGTTGAAGGAGAATTCCAACGCCTGAAATTCCTGCTAGTTCACAGCTTGCATGATCTGCAGCACTGGATGGCAGAGAGCACTCACTTTCCGTCTCTTGAATATTTGGTTCTTAGAAGCCTACACAACTTGGTTGGGATCCCTTCCGATATAGGGGAAATACCTACGCTTCAATTAATTCGAATAGAACTTTGTAATGATTCCGTTGTTATTTCAGCTAAGGAAATGTTAGACGAACAAGAGGAGCTTGGAAATGCAGGTATTCAAGTTCAAGTTTTCTGCCAGAGCAAGGCAAAGCTGGAGAGCTTGGCTAGTGATAATTTTCAAGTTCGAACCTTCATGAGAGGTGGCGTGTTTTCGTCACCTTTCTTACCTTTTCTTTGAAGCTATGATGCAGAGGTATTAAGTATGCATATGGATATGTCTGGATAAAAGATAAGTACCAGTTTTTGAGGTTATGATGCAGAGGTATCACATACAGTTTCTGTTTCTATAAAGGGAGCATATTTACCAGTTTTCGTATTAATCCTTGTTAGTGTATTGACTTTGGATTTATGAACTTTCACATTGAATTTGAATTTTTGTATTGAATTTGCAGGGACTTATTGAGCTTTTCGAAATTTCGAAGGACTTACTTTTAAAAAGTAGAGTTAGACTAGAGAGACTATTTGTGTGTTGTTTGTTCACAGATCATGTCAATACCTGTAGATCTAGTCATACAAATACTTATCAAGCTTCCTGTATAATCGATATTAAAGTTTAGATGTGTTTCGAAAACACGGTTATCGATAATCTCCAGTCCTCACTTCAAAAAATTCCACCTTCAATCAGCAAAAAAGATTTTTGCTGTGTAAAGATAAACAAGATATTTCACGTTTCCCAGTACTTCCTCCAATTTTACATGGAGAAAAGACCTTGGGAATTCTACAGCCTTATCGTGAAACTAAAGACTGGTTTTATCCAGTGGATATTGTCAGTTCTTGTAATGGTTTGATCTGTGTAGTTGGTAGGGGAAGGAATTTTGATACAAATGTACTTATGTTATATTGTAGCTGTAAGCGTTTCAAAAAAACATATTGTAGTTGTAAGGACGGAAAGCTTTCAAATTCCCTAAAGATTTACAACTTAAGGTCAAATTCATGGAAGGTTATGGATTCGGATGTTTCTATCAGTGGTGGTATGGGCGTTTTTGTCAACGGTGCTATCCACTGGAGGCTGAGTTGGCATGATGGAAGAATGTTCAATTTTGAAATCATTGCCATCAATTTGACAAGTGAAGCTGCCACTGTTATGGAAGCTCCCCACGGTCATAAGCTTGGAGCTTCTGAAGAGCATCTTTATCTATCTTATTCAACTAATGAATATACATACTATTGAATGATACAAGAGTATGGTATCAAAGACTCATGGACTACAATTATGCACCATCACACTCATGACAATTTTTCTAGGATTACATTCCTCCGTTTTGAGGTTCCGGAATATGATCAAAATTCTGGTAAGTCTGAACACAAGTGGACAATTGAAAAAGTGTGTCAGCAGTTTAAAGAGATCCCCTTGATGCAGGACTATATCATGTGAAGCACAAACCTATAGTGAAAGCCTCGTTTCTGTTTCTCCGGGTTAGTTTGTCCGGATCATGAATTTAGTAATTTGGAGCCTATGGTAAGCTGTATGTATTGCTTATCAACTTTGTGTTTCTTGATTATAGCCTGTATTGTAGTATTTGTTCTTATTGTTCTGAAAATATTAAACCGGCTCAGTAGTGAGTTTCATCCTTGAATTTTGTAATTGGTTTATGATTTTTCAGCAGTTCCTTTCTTTAACAGAAGTTGAAGAAACGGCCAATTGTTTACCAGCAGCTCCATTTGCTTGATTCTCAGCTGGTGACAATAAAAGCAAGCTCTTCTTGTAGACACTAGATCGAAAGCTGATTCTTTCCAGTCTGAACTACTTGCTGAAATTCCTCAGGATAGTTAGCTGAAAACGTATCCTTTCTGCCTAAAAACTGCTAATTACTTTCTTGAGCTCTTTCTCAAAACTCAACTCACCTCCTGGACGCTTGTGGACCTTTCTTTCTCAGACTTTCTTCGTCGCTCCATTTGTCCTCTCCTGACGATCATTGGATTTTGTTGGTTTAACTATAACTCTATAACTTACACACACCAAGAGCTTCGGTTTTATCCAATCGGCCACTTAAAAGAGCTGCAATTGATACATGAGAGGAAACATAGATATAATCAGTGCCAGTAACATTTATAAACCAAGCAATTCTAGTTGATAAGAATAATGCTCTGTAAATGAGAAGGAATAAGTGCAAAATGTGTGCAATTTGCAGGGACCTAATCAAGTTTGGCTGACAAGCCTAACATGGGTGTCAAATGTTCCATATTAGTTTCCCCCTTTCATTGGATCGCGTGGTCTACTTACAAGTCTCGCAGGATTTAATGATGATTTTGTTAGCAGTTCTTTAACAGAAGTTGCAGAAACAGTCAATTGTTTACCAGCTCCATTTGCATCCATCTCAGCTGGTGGAGATAAAACCAAAGCATATATGCAGAATTATAGTAGATCAGAATGCTCTGTAAATTAGAATGAAAATCTCAAAAGATGTGCAATTAGCTAGTGCATAAATGCTCTGTAGTTGAGAATCAAAAATCCAAAATATGTGCAATTAGCTAGCACAGATAATGCTCTGTAAGTGAGCAGAAAGGACTGTATGTTCAAGTTGGGTGAGTAGTTACCGCGTAACTTTCTGGGGACACTTGAGAAAACTGCAAAAAAAATAAAAATCTTAGATATAATGCAAACAATTAATACCTTCTAGACATACGTCCCATCGTACTGTGCCATCATCCATGCCAAAACAGTGGCCTCGTTCTTGATAAAATCTAAGGACTGGTGCTCGACGTTCATGGGATTCAAGGCCAAGTGTTGTACAAAAGAGAGCATGGAGCTTGGCTGAAAACTACTCCGTGCTTACTCATCTGACTTAAAGAATGAGGCCAAGACTGAACATCCCCCATCTACTTTCAGATATTGCTCCACTTTAGAAGGGAGGAAATTTCTATCTTGAAAAAGACTACCAATACATGACTAGCTACCTTGGTTTTTATAACTGATGGATGAAGTGCAAATTTCTCATGGTACATCCGGATTCTACTTTCCCCACACCAAATATCCCACTTCTAATCCGCCTATTACGGTATCAGGTCCCTGATGCAATGCCATTTTGTTCTAAAACAATTAGCTTGCAACACAGTACCCCATACCATAATGCAAAGACAAAAAGGAAAAAATATAATGTAATCCTTATGATCCAAGATCATCCAGGTGAGAAGTGTTTTTAGGCACTAGTGATGCAAATTTAGAGCAATAGTAAGGCACTATTTGAATTGACCACAAAACTATTGATAATTCTGTTTGAGCAATAGCAATGCATAGTAAGTGCAATAGTTGTGCAAAGTTAGCGCAGTAGCAATGCAAAGTCTGAACTTTAGGGGGGGATCTGCGACTTGTTTTTGGGCCGATATGCCAACACCATTCTCCTTATCCGACACAAGTTTCATATTTGGCTTCTTCAACTGATTTTACGAAGTTTTTGGAAGAACTTTATCCTGACATCTCCACAAAATTCTTCCCTGAAGGGCCGCCCAACTCTCAAGGGAAAAACCACCCAAATTTTCCATCTTCAAAAAAGGCTACCAATATTATATATACATGAATGTTAAACCAATATATATACATGAATGATAAATGCAGGATCGATTTTACTAAACGCAGGATAAAGTTTACAATATTAATGATGATACCAACATTATTATAATTTACAAAATAGTTCAATAATTTTTAAAACTTACTCTTTTGCCTCAAAAACATCCAAATAATTTTTTTCGAATCAGTTTATAAATCCGAACGAATAAATCACAAAAACTTTAAAAAAACACGGAGAAGACAAAGAACACTGAAGAACTCCTTCGGTGACCGGAGCATCTCCGATCAGGCCGGAACAAGCCTGATCGGAGATGCTCCAATCTGGAGCAAGCTGCTCAGATTTGGAGTAAAACACTCCTGCATTTAAAAATCCTCTATATATATAGAGGTGCTATTAGATATGTCACCGGCCCAGTCCGTATTAAGGCAAACACGTGACCCTCCCAGACCGAATATTTGTTTGGGGCTTTATGGGCCACCTATTACATGCCCCGGCCTAGCCCTGACTGAAAATGCCAGTGGGCTGGAATGGCTCGGACCGCTTGTTTCCATACCGAAAACACCGAGATATTTAGTAAACATATCAGTTGGTTTTTGACTTAAATCAAAATTAATTAATTATGCCAACATATTTAAATTGAATTTAGAAAGTTTAAGAGACAATTAAAAAACTTCAACTTTTGTTCATTAGGGAACAATAACTAAACCACTACACAGTTTGCGATCATATTAGTTTAAAGAATTCTTTTAATTTGATGAGTATGACATTCGTTAAAAGTTATGCGCTTAATTTAGTACATTATTCAACTTAAGTTTTAGATATAAAATACTAATAAATTTCATGTTTGGTCTAATAAATATAATAAAAACTTCATACAATCACAAAAAAAGTATTACTATAGAAAATTTATTCAGATTATACTACAAATATATTTTTCATAATAAAATAATGTGCATAACTTAAATGTTATATTTATTAAATAAATAAATACTAACTTGATAAATTAGAGATGTTTTTGTCCTAACAAGAAGGTTCATGAACAGATGAATTAATACGTACACGGAAGCTAAAATAGATATTTACTACTGAGAAGTTCAAATTACTACATCAAACAACTTTAGATAAACATTTTACATCTTAAATTTCAGAATGATTATTATATATATATATATATATATTATTGAATATTATATCATTTGTTATTATATGGAGGTATAATTACTTAAAACGAAACCGAAGAAAATCATGAAATATGATAATGTTGAGTTTATTCTTATTTATAACGGGTTTCAAGTTGGATCCTTAATTTTTTTATGACTATCTTGTATGGAGAATTTCTTTAATTTATACAGTTTTTACATACCTTGGAGGTATAATAAACGATAATAACGTATTGTTGAAACAAGGGAGAAGTACAAAGAAAAGGTTATAGTTTATTTGAGGGAGTTTCGATTTCACATATTCCACCTAAACATAACAATTTTAGTGAGTAGAGATTGTAAGAATGAATCTCACAGAAACAAAAAAAAATTCTAAATTTTCGTTTTTTCTTTCTTCCCCTCCAGTTAAGTACTAATAAAATGGGCCTCCCGAGCCGGGACGGGTTAATTTATAAGAGGACCAGATCGGGCCGGAGTTATTCTAAGATCAACACATCTATTATTGACGTGTAACAAGCAAACGATAATCTTGATTTGTGGCTATGGAGAACTACACTTCTGTGAGATATTCTCAATTGGTAGTAGTTCCCAATTTTAAACATTATAATTCTCAATTTTAAGTGTTGTAGTTTTTAAGTATAATTTTTCATATAAAATTTATTTTTCATTAATTAAAAAAATAATATTATAATTTTATTATAATTAATTAACATATTTAACATCAATTCAGAAATAATGTTTGAAGGAAATGGAAAAATTAAATGAAATAAATAATAAAATTTGAAAGAAATGTTAAATTAAAATAAATTTTGAGTCACACTGTTGGAACAGTGAATTGAGTAGAGTTGCAAAGTGAGTTACGATGAGTGAAATGTTGACGTGACCGAGACTTTAAAACTGGGTGGATTGCAACTGGTACTGTAGATGGTCTGAGCCCTAAGAAATAACTTTGAGGGATACAGTGAGAGATATATATATATACTACTTCCTCCATCATAACATAAATTTTCCACTTTGACTTTTTGTGACCTTTTCAAATTTAACTATGATTTAATCTTAAATCGTAAATGTTCGATTAAAATTATAATGAAGATTTAACCCCTTAAGTTTAATTATATATCAAAATTGAACAATTTTACATTTACAGTTTAATATTAATTTATAGTTAAAGTTAAAAAATTTAACCGTAAAAAAGTTAAAGTTGTAAGCTTGTACCGAGATTGAGGGATTAGTGTTTATTAAAACAGGTTTTGGTCCAGACAGTTAATTTTTATTTAAATCCGGCTATAGATACCGAAATTTTAAAATTGTAAAGCCCAAAAACCGATCCAACATTCATCCGGGCTGGACCAATCCGGATGTTCCAGCCCGGTTCCGCTCCATATTTTGGTCTGGACCAATACGTGAAAAGCCCCATTACTAAACCCATTACTAATAGGATTATACGTCCTAGTTATGTATAGAGGCTCATACCCATCATAAATAATGGTAACTGAATTCTTGAAAACATCTTAAGTTCTTCACAACTGGCTTCTACCCAATGTGTCTCTCTTCCCTCCCAACCGCCGATTCTCCGCGGGAAAACTCTCCATCCGTCTCCGATGTGCACAACCTCCTCGTGCCGCCTGTCAACTTCTCCATGGTCGATCACGGAATTTACCGCTCCGGATTCCCTGAGACACCCAACTTCCCGTTCCTCCTGAAATCCCTTGGTCTCCGTTCCATCATATACTTGTGCCCAGAGCCTTATCCGGAGGCAAAGATGGATTTTCTGCATGCAAACGGAATTCGGCTTTTTCAGTTTGGGATTGAAGGAACTAAGCATGAGGCTATCCCAGAGGTTTCAATCCGTAAAGCCTTGGATGTTTTAGTTGATGAACGTAACCATCCCCTGCTAATACATTGCAACAAGGGAAAACACCGAACCGGATGTCTTGTTGGATGCTATAGGAAGTTGAATAACTGGTGTCTCTCTTCGATTCTTGATGAGTACCTTCGATTTGCAGCAGCGAAAGCTAGAGATTCAGACCAGAGGTTTCTTGAGGTGTTCGATGTGTAGTCTATCTAGTGTAACTGTGTAAGGAAGGAATTTGCCATTGACAGTATCAAATTTCAAGGAATGAATTGAAACCGTCATGTGATTTCCATATTCATCTTCCTGTATTGCGTAGTATTCCTAGGGCTTGATATCAAATATTAGGGCCAAACTTAAAACTAAACGGTACAAACACGTCAATTGGAGATTTGTGAACTTATGTTGCTACACTCATTCTTCTCATACGCCGCATATCAATTCATGTTGTCCAATTTAACTTGGACTCAAGTCGATCACCTTTGATATAAAAAAGAGTAGAGCAGGAGATATAGTAATTTAATAGTTTAAAGATCAAATAAGTTAGAGGTATATAATGTATAAAGTATGAGAGATTTTTTATTTAAGAGATGAGTAGATGAAGTTGAGACGAACGGAAAATAAGTTAGAGGGAGAATAACTTTTTGTATTAAAAAAAAAAATGAGTATTTGGAAAATGTAAATTTTACCGAAAGATAGGAAAGTCAAGAGATTAATTTAGTTTAAGTTGTTTTTGAATTTTAATGATCAGATCCGTCGAGTTTCTTAAAAATTGTTGGGATACGAATTTTGTCATGATTTTAATGAATTATCTCTTGATAATTTATTAATTAATTGTCTATCATGAAAAAAGAAAATAAAATGATAAATATTTCATTTAAGGAATTGATTGTGATAGAATTTGAGTTTACTTTTCTAACATAAATTGAATTTTCTTTATAAAATATTCGATTTAGTGGAGAGATGGCCGCTTCAGCAAACCGTCCTAATTACTTAAATTGTAGCAAAAGTTGTCAAACATACACATTTTAAAAGCCCAGCCCAGCCCAAATCAAATTACTACTAGTAGAATTTAGGGGTTTTAGCCAAGAGAACCCAACCCAAAAGGTCACGCTAAATCAAGCTGATCAATTCATCATCTAATCACCACATTGTTAGTGTGTCTCAGAGATGTCAAAAACCCCTAACCTGACGGAAGGAATGGGCGAGACCCCTGATCTGCCAGAAGAAATGTTGATGGAAATCTTCTCAAGACTCCCAACAAGATCCGTTGGGAGGTGTATCTGTTTGTCAAGATTGTGGCGATCTCGATTGACAACTCCCCAATTCCTCATTTTGTACTTTACTCGTATCTCTAAACATTAGTAGAACGGATTTGTACATGAATCTTAGCGTCATGGAACAATACGACTTACGAGTAATGTGCTGATTTAGGTTTCTTTTAGCAATGGCTCAAGTAGCCAGCGCTCTTGCTCCTTCGCCTGAAGCTGGTGCCGCATACTCCATGCATGTATCAGCTGCCATCGTTGCTTCTTCGCTTGTTTGTCATTCTTGGCTTTAACCAAGAACTGAAGCTGCCATACTATTTAATCTTTGTTTTTTTTTTTAAACTCATTGATGAAGGGTCTGTTTACCACTACTTATCAGCTTGTTAGTGAAAGTACGACTTTTTAAACAAGTTAGCTGAAAAGGTAGCAAAACTTAATTATTTAACTACCAGCTACCTTTTCAGCTAGTTTTGCTAAACAGGTCTAATACTCTTTTGCGTTTTATTGAGATATTCGGAGTTTGTGGGGGAATTCATGGGATTTGGCTGGGAATGTGAACTGATTGTTTTTTATTCATACTTGTAACTGATTGTTTTTTATTCATACTTGATACTTGTACTTACTAATATGAATATCATTCATGAGTATGTACTTATTTTTTCCCTGAATTGTTACTATGACAAAAGCACCAACAGTATTATTGCAAACATAGTGATATTCACACAGACTCAATAACCTCTACAAACCAAAACAAGATCTTGGCATCTTGCTTATGCCAAATGCCAGAAATTCCAAATTTTCATATTAAGCAACACAGAAAGTAACAATGAGGTTGAATCACATATTCACATATAATACATGGCCCCGATCTGACAGAACATTCGACAATCCGCTGAGATGCGCTTGCATATTGCCAACAAATTAATCATCCGTTAAGAGCCTGCGAAATGTCAACATTAGTTGGCATTTGTGGTACAATAGTATGAGGAATGGTGGGATTAATCAGTCCATTTTATTGATTAAATGTCACATTCATTAAAGATCGCTGATGTTGAAGCGCGTAAGCGACATTGGACTGAGAAATAGCAAAGCTTTGCAGATTCCTACTAACAACATTTGTTGCAGAAGATGAACTAGGAGAGAATGGCATTTTTGGTCCTGAGAAATAGCAAAGCTTTGCAGATTCCTACTAACAACATTTGTTGCAGAAGATGAACTAGGAGAGAATGGCATTTTTGGTCTTACAGTTTGACCAAATGGCGCATGTAGTACTTCGTTTGATGGTCCTGTAAACTTTGATCCTATAATTTTCAAATTTTGATGTCCGTGGTCTTTTTGATGATGTGGCACTTAGCCTTGGCCATAATTTGACCTCCACCGCATATGTCACCTCATATATAACTTGAAATAATGTAAAAATTAGATTTTCTAAAATTAAAAAAATAATTAAAAAGTATAAAGAAATGGAGAAATAAAATATGGGTCAATGATGCCAAAATTTCGCCTAATTAGAGTTGACACAAAAAAGGAGGAGAAATACATTTAAATGGGAATAAAATCAGGGGGAAAGGGTTACTAATATAGTTTTTTTAACGTTTTTCTCTTCTTTTTTTGGGTCAACTCAAATTAGGCGGGAATTTTGGCTCCATTGACCCATATTTTATTTCTCCATTTCTTTATACTCTATAATTATTTTTTTTATTTTTTGAAGTTTAGAAAATCTAATTTTAACATTATTTCAAGTTATATATGAGGTGGCATATGAATTGGGGGTCAAATTATATCCAAGACTTTTGACTCGAGTGTCACGTTAATAAAAAGAACCACGAACGTCAAAATTTTATTATGACAAAAACACCAACATTATTATTGCAAACATAGTGAGTGATATACACACTTAATAACCTCTACAAACCAAAACAGAGATCTTGCCTAAGCAACACAGAGGTAACAATGATGTTGAATCACATATTGACATACCACATATAAAATACAAGACCCCGACCTGACAGACCATTTGACTATCCGATGAGATACGCCTACATATTAGCAACAGATGAATAATCTGCTGTGATATGTCAACATTAGTTGGCATTGATACAAGTGAAGCCATCATTGTTGTAGCAGCTCCAGTTGGTGTTCCCTCTAGCTTTGGTACGCATGGAGCTTCTGAAAAGCAACTTTGTCTATCCCTTACAACTAGAGAAGACACAGACTATTGGATGATGCGAGAATATTGTAGCAAAGACTAATGACTAAAATTCTGCGTTATCAAACTCATGACAAAAATTTTTATGTGTAATCTTTTCGATTTTGAGGTTTCCCTTCCAGAATATGATCAAGGTTCTGGTAAGTCTAAAACACCAGTGGACAGTTGAGAAATTGTGTAAACAGTTTATCGAAATTAATTACCTCGACCAGGATTACATCAAATTTGAAACACTAACTTATAGTAAAAGTCTTCTTTCTGTTTCTCCTGGAGTTTGTCCGGATCATGAATTTAGTAGTATAGAGCGTATATGTGTATGGTAAGCCGGGTTGCGGTCAAATTTATTCCTGGTGATATTATTGATGTTCTGTATTTCTTCTTAGTGTTAGAAAAGGTTTTAACCTTTTCTAATCTTGAGTTTTCATCTACAAGTTTAGTGGAATATGTTAACCTTATGGTGATCTTTTCTTTTCCTTTGTTGATTTGTGGTGAATGGGCAAACATGATGGTGATATAGATAGTGTGGGTCGAACGAAAGACTTAACTAACAGTTGAAGAAAGATATTCGAGAAAATGAAAATGATTCATCTGATAAATACATGTAAGGCCCAAAGGGAACAACACGTTCAAACACATCAAACTATACAGATGAAACATAGCAACGGATAGAGACACTTCAAGCAGCAGACAGAGACACTTCAAGACGACAACTATTATGCAGGCTTAACGACAATCCTTCAGTAAAGATTCCTTATAAAACTTCTCCAAATGAGCAATCATCGAATCCAAAATCAGTATTCAGCGACGTCCCATCCTGTACCAATAAATCAAGATCATTTTATTTTTTTGAAATGGTTAAAATTTTTACTAATAGAATCAAGAACACAAGATATGTTCTCGACGGAAACAATTACAAAGGAAAAAACATGGATCAAAACATCAGATCATATGAATCAGGAATAGCAACAACAATTAACAAATACATGATCTGGAAACTGTTGTATTTAGAACTTACCCGTTTTAGCATGGTGTTCATCAGATCGTCTAAGTTATCGTAATTACTTGAAGGGACATATCCACCTTGCCATCTTGGTAACTCCATAGGAAAGTTCTCACTCGACCTTGCCCTTTCCTCTGATGGGGATTTATCAACAGCATTCTCCAAAGGAAAATTGTAAGTGCCATTTGGATTATTGGTTTCGATAGGAAGCTGAAACTGATCCGGCACAGTGGAGAAACCAGTCACATTCTGATTAAATGGTTCCGAGTTGAAAGAAGCCATGTTGTGAGCACTCACATTCAGCATCATCTTGTTTGCTGCAGTATTTATGTTGGATGATGATGGATTGAAACTATCAAAGCCTTTAAGGAAATTATTAGCTTCCAGTGAAGATGAATTTCCTTGGAAGACAAAAGGATTCTGACTCGAACTTGAAAGAGCAGGATACATTTTCCCAAGGGCAAGAGTAGCAGCAGAATTGCTCAAGGTTTGAGCATGAGTTGATTGCATCATTGAAGACGAAGCAACGTCACGGATATTCACAGGAGCAGAAGCAGTACTGTTGAGCCTACCAAGCATGCCAGGGGTGGAGTATGGTGATAGGCTCGTGCTTCCAAGCCTTCCAGCTCCAGATAGAGAGTTAAAGTCTCCCAGCCAGTTAGATGGATAAGGTCGCATGAAACGGTAATCGTCATATCCCATTGCAGTTCTCATGTTAGCCTGCTGGATAGCAAGTGGACTAATCTTTTTCAGATAAAGCCTGTACTTCTGCAACAATATAACAAAGCAAATCAATGTAACAGTTTCACATTCTCCTCAAGAAATACGTGAAACGTGCATCAATGGAACAGTTTCAGGAACAAGAACATACCTGGAGGTGGCTTGCCACATTTTCTCTTGTAAGCCCTTCGATATTCATCAGATCCAGGATCTTCTTCGGAACAGCTTCTGCAATCATAGAGAAAAGATAAATGATAAACACAAACATATATTAATGTACCAAAATATGCAAAAAGGCTAATTATTGTAGCGCGAGAACTCACTCTCGATTCCCAACTGGTTCACAGCAGCAACAAACTTCTTATGGAGGTCGATAGACCAGACAACGCGAGCCTTTTTTTGGGTCGCAAGGTCTTCGTCATCCTCACTCTCACCTTCCTCTTCCCTCCTCTTCCTATTCAGCCTCCTTTTCTGATCAGCAGCATTATCCGTCACCGGAGATTCATAAACTTCTCCATTCGACTGGTGATCTTTGACTTCATCAGTAGCCTTGTTCTGGAACTTCTTTCTCCGGATCACATGCTGCCATATATTCTGGAGCTCCTCAAGCCGAACGGGCTTGACCAAGTAGTCACAAGCACCGTGAGTAACCCCTTTCATTACAAGATTTGGATCATTATTTATCGACAGCACTGTGACAAACAAAACAGTTAAAACAATTTTATAATTAATCATGCAAGGAAAGACAGGTTTCAAAGATCATATATGATGTTGATAGAAAGAACAGGAATCGGAACATACTGATAACCGGAATGTCCATTTCAAGGCCAATATGCTCCAGCAGCTTAAACCCGTCCATGTCTGGCATATGCACGTCGCTAATCACCAGATCAAATCCATCTTTGTTCTCCCTCAGAATCTTCAGCGCATCTTTCGCATGGTTTGATGTAGTCACTGTAGAAAACACAAATCCGTTTCAGATATATATAATTATAAAACTTCATCCTATCCTTTAAAGGGCTTAGTTCTGAAAAATAAATCCCATGGATTTGGAAAAAGATTGCCAAATGAGATCAAGTCATCAACCATCAAGCATCAACATATTAGCCTAAATCAGATTCACATATCAGATTCCAGTTACAATTATGAAAGTTGAAATCGATTTACGTATCATTCAGTAGATTATTACATCCAAATAGGATCAACCTAGCAATTCCCGATTCAAAAGCAATCCTCTTACACACTAAACAGCATATGAAATGAAACAGAACAACTGAACAGAGTACCAAGAAACAGGACTAATACTAAAATTCATTAAGAGATCATATAACATGAACTAATTAAACCTTAAAACAAGAACACATATTAACACACAAAATCGAAAATATGTGCTAATATAATTACCATTATATTTGCATTTCAACAGCATAGCCCCCAATGTCTTCAAGCAAACCGAGTCATCATCGACAGCAAGAACACGCATACCAGCTGGAAATTTGTCCAAATTCTCACTGGAACCTCTGATCATTTCCTCAATAGTCATCTTTCAACCCCAAAAACTGTTCCAGAAACCAAGATTAGAGGCTAAAATCTAGTCCTGAACACTCAAAACCTCACTCTCTTGGATTTGAAGATTTGTGCTATGTATCTACAGATTGTTGATAGATTATGTGAGCAGTTGGAGTGAAATATGGGTCTTATTTATAGCTAAAACCATAAGCATGCAATTTTTGGAAGTTTACTGATCCAATGAAGTTCAGCGCATCATTACTTCAATGCACCTTTTAATCTCAACCGTTAGATCAGACAAATTAAAGACAACCTAACGGTTCGTGATTAATCTGAATGAGTCTTAAGAACTTGGCATTATCCACACGTTGACCATGCATTCAAATATTGGATCAGTTTTAAAATTGTATCTCTGGAATGGAATGACCAGATTTTGTTCATTAATGACGGTAAAATCACATTCTTGCCTTTAATTACTAATGATTTGGGTTTTAAAAATGGGGGTTAGTTTAGACATTTTCAAGGGATAGGACAAATATAGATTATAAAATCCACTTAGAATCATCAGTTAATGATCAATATTAGGACATGGATTTATTGAGAATCTGGCTCATAAACTTAGAACTTGAATACTAATAATAATCATATTTCCGTTTTGTAGCAATCATTTTAAACAGGATCCAGCAAGGCAAAAGAACTTACTTTCTAAAGATTTGTTTTCTAAAAATTAGAGCATTGTAATGACAGCTTTAACATAACATGTAATTCAGTTAATTAGTCACTTAATGATGGAAGATTTTGTTTTCTTGTTTAGAAACAGTGTGAATGGAGTGAAATTTAAATTGGGTATGTGTTTTTTGATAAAAAAATTCATGACTATGATTTCTTGGTTAATATGGCAGATTGGCTATGAATTTGGACATCCTACATTCATAACTTTTGTATTCTCAAAAGAAATGAAAAGAAAATGATTTAAACATTTGAAATTTGATTTAATTCGTACCTATACTACATGACTGATGTTGGTAGTACTACTACTTTATGCTTCGATAATCGAATTTGAAATATGACATAAATAAAATACAATACAGACGGTTGAAATAACAAATAAGTTTTTTTAACTAGGAATCGAACAAACTAACAACAAACTTCAAACAACACGATCAATAAAGGAAGGAGTCATATGAACAAGACACAGAAGACTCGTGTTGTTTGGCTTGAGAATCAAACCTACATCCACCGGAGAATAAATTACTTTATTCCTCTTCAAATCAAACAAGTTTGTTGTATCAACGAAAACTTCTCAATCTACAATTACAGAGTTCTCTCGTGAAATACTTAGCTCTAACTCGCCAACTCTCTCAATTACCATGAATAAGAACAAACTTAGGAAAAAGCGATGAAAATCACAATTGACCCATTCGCAAACTAATCAGTTGGTATTTAAACGTCAAAACAAAGACGCGTGAAGAACCTAATGCCGTAGATTTTGTAATATATATGTGATCTGATGGTTGAGATTTAATAGACGATTGGTCATGTAACATATCAACAATTCAATTGGCAAATTGCAATTCGATCACTCAAGTGTTTTAGATGTCAAACGGCCAAATTCGGGTTAATCTTCAATGCGTAGAAAATGAGGATAGAGTACAAAACACCCTGATAGAGTTATTTAAAATTAGCACCAAACCTCATCGAATTTCAAATTGTGTCAACCACTATTATATGACAAGCATGGGAAACATCAATAATGCGAGGAAGTACATTACAATCGCCCATAAAAGGTCAATTTTAGGGTTATCGTGCAAGTTTACAGTGGCCATACGAATTCACTGATGGACACACTTACTCAAGTTAACGACGTATTGAGACAAGCCTTCAAGGAGTGCCAAATAGTGATGCATGAGGAGATTCACCAACGGGTTCAAGATGATATGGAGATGGCAAGGCTAGAAAGAATGAGTTGGGGGGATGAGTTGTGTGATAAGATTAGTCGGGAGCTTCATAGTGATCTTGGTACAAGCCAAATTTTGGGGCGAGCCCCAGCACAGGGCTCGCTGCCCATACTCTGTTGGAGTCTGAGTAGCAACACCAACAAGGTCGCAACTCACGTTTGCAACCCTTCTGGAGATGGGCTAAGCATACTCAACTTTGTCACGATTACGAAGATTTATCACTTTAGTCAGTCAACATGTGCCACTTCTGCATCCTCCCTTAAAACAATGATTTCAATCATAAAATGATTTATTAGTTAGTGGTTTAATTAAGAAACAGGGGTCTGTCGTCAAATCCATCGATAAGATCGTTGTGAATTCAACGACAAATGTCTCTGTCCATCACAAACTTAAAAACAAACGAAATGGTAAAATCAAAAGATTAAATTAGATTTCGTTGCTCACCCGTCATAAATCTGGAACGGATTTAGCTACTATCTCCTACTTCATCTCCTGTTTGAAGTTCTCGTCCCCTGTGTTAGTTTGTCACTGTTCCGTTGCTAAATTTAGAGATAGCATATGTATCATCCTCGTCATTTAGCTACGGATCTTTTTATGTCCGCCAAACAGTTGGTCGAGCTCTTTAGCAACGATTTTCCTATTTTCAAATCCATCGTTATTTGACATGATTTTTGTAATGAAAAAAAAAGTGTAAAATTGTTGATATGAGCAATACAGTTTCCGATTACTTCAAAATTGTTCGAAACTTTAGGTGTTACATTGTTTAAACAAAATTATTTACTCAAGTAGTATAATGTGACAATAAAATGTGCGATTTTACATGTTTTTATGCTCTCATTTTTTGTCCAAGATTTAATATTTGCATAATTTTATTGCCAATTACCAACTTCTGATATAGTTTGTAGGTCATGAACACGTTTTTGAGGAATTGCACGATTTTCAGGGTTAAAACATCATATTAATACAAAATTGCATTTTTGAGGAATTGCATTAAAACCCTTGTGGAACCTGTCGCACAAACGACAAGCGTAGTTAATTAATTTTGACAATGTGGAGTTTTGTGCATGCCTTTCGATAACTTGGGGGGTTTTATGCATATTCTAATAATTCAGGGTTTTCATACTACTTTCGCATAACTCCGGAGGTGTTTTGTGCAATATACATGAAAAAATGAAGCGATCAGTGGTTACTCAACACGTATCTGATGTAGTACATATAATTTGAGGAATTAGCATTTTATAAATAGTACCTAGTTTGTGCAGGAATATTGCAGCAAGCATCATGTCACTCTTCTTTTAGCATTTTGGAAAGGAAAGAAGATAAACCTCTCACCCCTCAATAACCTGGTGACTTTTTTAAGGGCTACTTCCTTCATACACCAATAATTGGCGCACATAACTTTCTTGTTTCTTGAAAAAATAAATTGTTTTCATCAAATTGAAAAAATGAAATGACATCACCAATATGGGGTGATAGAAATTTGTAATGGAACAATTAAGGGTACTTAACCGTAAATTGATTCATATTAACTTTAAAATGACGTAGAATCAACTCAGAATATATTTTCTTGTATAAGTATGAACGAACTACGTTGGAAATTGCATATGTTAGTGTTTTAAGTTGTCGGTTTATACAAGACGAGCCGTCATTTACAAACTCATGTCGGTTTAAATGGTATCAATAGTGATCGAACATTATAAAATTACTAAATACTCGAAATTTGAATGATATTCGCGGAGTCAGGACTAAATAGTTGTGGCACTATTGATGGTGGGGACAATAATTGGTCGAAAGGTTGAATACATAGCGGCTGCTATAGGTGTAATAGCGTGACCAATATGTTTGCAATAGTGCATGATCTAGTGTTCAAAGAAACATGATGAATAAGTACCAATAATCACAAAATATATAGAAGTGACATAACGTGAGAGACTAGAATCCAGATATATTAGAAATTGTAAGGATCGATTGATCCATCAAGGGCTGGATTCCATCTCCAACTGAATTTTCTTTTTTTCCAGTATTCAGTATATATAGTGGACAAGAGAATGGATTGATGGACATACATGGTGTAAAATCGCACCGATAAAAGGCTATTGAATTATTGAATTCAGCAACTTTCAATTATATAACGCAGAGAATGATAACATGTGTGTCATATTTTTACTATCGTAAAAGAAAAATCACATCACGGAAATATAATATTGCAGGAACATATCCGATGTCATTTTTTAATATTGTAAGTAATAAAAATTTATAATTTTTGTACTCTGTAATAATTCTGACTGCATAATGCGCATAAACAAATTGAAAATAAGATAAAATTGACAACGAAGCGTAGCTTAGTTGGTAAGACGCTTCACCTCCAATTAATAGGTCGGGTTCGAGTCACTCTTTAACTGTTTGAAAAAGAAAAGAAAATGAGGTAAAATTATTGAAATGACGATGTTACGTTTAACTCAAGCGGTGAAGGTCTAGCTGGAAGAACAATTTAATCTTTAAATATGCGAAGGTATTCATCATTTGAGCTTGTTTTCTCTGTTTTGGTCATATTTTGAATAACATGCTTTTGTAAATAATTTTAAACATTTTATATTAACTGAAATGTTCAGACCCAAAAATAAAGTGTTCATAAACAATTTTGAAATGAAAATGTTCTTTTCGATAATATCCAATCATTTTCCTTTGTGCCAGATCAATTTAACATAAATACACGTTTGTATTTACTGTATAACTGTTTTTCAGCTTTAGCAACCTAAAAAAGTTCTGTCCAATATAACAAGTTAGACTGAATGTGATGCAAAAAGTCATATGGATCCGGTTTAGCAAAACTAGCTGAAAAGGTAGCTGGTAACTGAATAATTAGCTGGTAGTTGGTTAGTTAGTTTTTTTTTTTCCAACAAACAAACTTGGTTAGCTTCTCAAACCAGCTAAATTATTTGAAAAAATATGCATTTACGTAACAAGCTTTTTATTAAAAAAAACTCATGGAACTGAAAAGCTAGTGGTATACACTAGCCAACTACATAGCTACACGGTTGCTCATCGACTTTGAAAACCATTATCTAGCCAAAGTGTTGTTCGGAAAGCCTTACAAGTGGAGATTGACTCGTTTATGTTCTCGATATATATATTCCTAACTTGTGATTTTCAATGAACCTATTTTCATAACAATCGAGTTACATCAACACTTAACCGGTAAATTATGAACCAGATGATCCGAACTAGGTTACATATGACTTTGAGAAGAATGGAAAGAAGTCCTTGAAATAATTTGCAAGTTCATGTTATAAGCTTGGAAAGAAGGCCTTGAAAAACCTCTCATTATTGTGAACATTACAAAGTAGAATGATTCGACCGAGTTGAAGTTTTTATGCGACTCGATAAGTTACTTCATTTCTTTGTCAAAATATTTGCAATTTAGTCCCACTCTGGGTAGATTAAAGTAGTCCACTCCAGATTCCTACTGCCAGAGGTCCAATTTGCGTGATAATCTCCCTGAAAATAGGTGAATTGGTCCTCATCAGATTCAATAACACTTGGGCATTTTTCTACGTGGGCCTGGATGAATCCTGGACATATATGAATAAAACGGGCTGTGAGCCTGTGACCCCTTAGTCAACATCATCTGGCCCAGTGGGTTTACTCATTTTCAACTCGACAACATGTTGAATTGAATTTCAATTTTGGCGTTCAAACCACAATCTGTTATGTGAGGGTACAGGACTTGAATTCAAGGGAGAGTGCAAGGCCGTTTTCACTTATAAATAACATTCTAAAAAATAATTATATAAAAAATATTTATCATGTTCATACTATAATACAAAAACAATTATATCACGTGTACACTATAATACAATATTAGATTTGAAAATTGTATTATGTGAACACTATTATACAGTTTTTTTATATTATACGGAAAAATGGACATTTTTTGGCAGAAGTCCCTTTTTATATTTTGGCTCAAGAAAATTGATAGGTGACGAGAATTTTCCCGGAATTCATGAAAATGCCTTGACGATTCTACTATACTCGATTGGAAAACTATTATATAAGATCATAAACATTCTAAAGTTACAAAAAAAGTTGTACATAATCACTCACTTTTCAAATCTCAACACTAACATTGAAATTCACATGTTCTATTTTTACTCGTACAAGTTAAATATCATCTATGCTATATTAGTTAGTTAACATCATTCACATTTCACAATTTTAAATGTGATGGACTAATACGTATATAGTATTGTGCATATTGGATTTATTGAAGCTACAGTGACCCTGATACTAATCGATTGAATGTTGAGAGTGATGGCGCGTGTGCACTAATTTTTTTTGGTGATGTACTGCCACAGAAAAGAATAGCGAAGTAAATCCTTTGCAAATGGGAAAAAAGAATATTTATCCATATTAAATGTGCAGAAGTAACTACAAGCAGAACCAGAAAGCACCAAGCTAATAATTAGCTAATTTGCATGACTAAACCTTGACATCCTACTATATATACAAGACAAGACCAATGAAGCTTAAATTCTCTGCAATAAATCAAATCTTCATGTCTATACAACTTTCAGCTGCCATTCATTCATTCTCTGTTCAGAACAGCTAGTTCATACAAACTTCGACTAACGCGACCATCTCATTCATATCTTGGCAAATTACTTCCAAAAAAACCAGCATGCAGAATTCATGAAGTCAATCACTTCGAATAGCCATCAACAGTTTGAGTTATTTCCACACATGCCCCTAATACATTGAAATCTTCCCTAGATAACAAGACTGGAACAGTTATCTTTTCCGAATTCTCAAGCATTTGTTGTTTTTGGATTCTGTTACTGTAGGACTTGGATTAGGGCGAGGTTTTTGTCGCTTTGAGAAAGAAAGTTTCTCCATTGCCTTGACAAATTTTCGCAGGTGCTTAATGTACTCTGGGAAAGTTTCAAGGTTGCAGTGTCCCCCACCTTGGACCCATAGGGGATCATATTTCTCCTTTGAAAGCTCCCACAGCCGCTTCCCATGTGACCAATCAACAATTTCATCGTTCGTACCCTGCAAACAAGGTAACTATAAGACACACTCTAAGAGAAATTAGTTGCAGACAAATCCATATAACAAGCGTGACATTGTTCTTACACACTCATTTGTAGAATCAGACCAATAACAAACGAGGCTCTTGCAACTAAAAATACATAAAATCTGCAAGTCCACGTATGTTGGTGCGAAATATAGTAAAACCTGAAGAAGCTAAGAAGTTATTAAAGTACTAGACAGTAGTTTTTTACTTGTATGTGGGAGCATTTAATCACATGCTAACTTATATTTTGTCGTTTTTTCCAGTAACTACTCTTCACTACAAGCCAATATGATAGCTTTGGAATATGAAGTAAATTGAGGTGTTTGAAGTTAGAGAGTTCATGTAATGTAAGAGCTGACGGAGAAGAATGGGCAAGATGTATCATTCAAGAAAAATACACAACAAAGCTATCAATAGAGATGAATCAGTTATTGTCTTGTTGAAACAAATTTGGCGTTGGATTTATATAGTTTCATTCTAAATGTAAAAATAATACTGCCATAATTTCTCTTTACATCTACGAGCACATGTGTCATAACTGTTTTATCATAGGAACTAATGACATAGCATGTGGACCTAACAGGTAAGTGGTAATCATTCCTGAGCTGCAAGGGTAGGGGAGGTCTAGACAGGGGTATTATATGCAACCCTTACCATTTCATTCATGCAATGCCCTTTTCAGCTGACTTGTATTCTTGTTAAGAACGAAATTATGTAATAAATGCATTATATTCCTTCTATGAGTAGAGTCCGATACTTCGATTAAGTTACTATTTTCTCTGTGAGTGATTATACCAGGATCTTAAAACCTTAATAGTCTGGTGCAAACATCCTGTATAGTAGTAGCAACTTTTTACAAGATAGACATAGAAGCGTATAGTTGCAAAAAAACGACAAAAAAGGGATATAGTAAGATAACTTACATGTATGACTAATACCGGGCAGGTGACGTTCTGTATCTTGTCTATATTCTGGAGAGAAAATGATATAATGAGATGATGATCAGTCAAAGATCACATTAAAATAAGCAAAAGTAGAAATCTTAGTAGCTGTAACACTTACTTTAAAAATATCAAACCAGAATGTCATTTTAACATTATACAGAACCCGTATGCCTGAAAGAATGGCGCTATGAAGAACAACGGCCCTCAACCTTGGAAAACGAGAAGCCAGGTGTAATGTGGGGCCACTCCCAACAGATTGGCCATACAGTATCACATCCTCTTGCTTGATTCCATACTCATTCTTCAAACAATTATACACAGCCTCAATGTCATAGTAAGTGTTGAACTCGGATGGCTGTGAAAATTGGAAAAACAATTGTATAACTCATGTGATCAAGTCTTCACGGTGAATTCAATTTGTACACCTTATATAACCTATATGACAAGTATTAAGAGTAGAAGTATCCTCACCTTACCCGTGGAGCCTCCATATCCAGAATAGTCATAGCTGCAACGAAGTAAGAGAATAGGACGTTTTAGACCAAGAAGAATGTCACTCAACTACAATACATGCTAAATCCTACTTAACTCATCACGGACACATTTTCAAGAGAAGACTTATCCATCATCAGATAAATAATCTAAACACATGCCAATCTCAACCTAAATTGGTAAAATATCCTGAAAATAGTAATACTAGTGACATCCAATATTGGCCATGAATGGCATTAACTAATCTCAACCTAAAGTGGTAAAAATTACAAATCAAATCTAATGTATAGACACACATTAAACATTAGGCTACACCAACAACTACCCGCACATTCCCCTAATTTCACACATCCCTAAATATTACTAGGAATAACTACACCAACACACAGTTCCCTAATCTGCACCCATCTAACAACTAAACCTTGTAACATAAGTTATTATCTCATACCAAAAGCAATGTATCATAAAACTCTCTCCATAGACACTATAATTCAACAAAAATAGCAACTAAAACTTAGTACATTAGTATTAAACATGCAAAAATACCCAATCCCCATCATTAAACGAAGCACAATCCAAAATCCCACAAATCAACTCACCCAAGAAAAATTGTCCAATACAAGTATACAACCAAATTACAAGAAGAAACCAAAACACCAAATTGCTTCTCTACCCATTACAAAACCACCAAAAAGGTTCCATTTTTTCTCTTCAGATCATCCCACAAAACAGATTAGATAACATCAGTAAACAACCAATTCCATTCAATCAAACGAACAACATAAAACCATACATCCAATTGAAGAAAATATTTAAGAAAAAACAAACGAAACCAAACCTCATGATATTAACACGAAGATGAGCTCTAAGCTCGAGAAAAAGCTCGTGCATCTGACCCAAATCAGCAGCGTTGCCATGGGAATACAACAAGGTAAACCTGGCAGCAGGGTGTTTCCAGAAAGTGGCAACAATCTTATTCCCAACCTTGGTATCTAACAAATGGACATCCACGTTCTTATCAGCCGTCAAACCGCTCATCACAAGCCGCTCTTCCACGCCATCGTCCTTGTACACCTCGTACGTTGGTGGGTCAGGTGGGAAAAACGCAAACTTTGCTGCAACGCTCGACGTCACATTGCCCATTCTTGAAAAACGAATTGTGAATTCGATAAATGGATGATGAATGGTGATCCCTTCTGTTAAAAATCCATTCTTGGAGACAAAAACAGCAGAAAAAGAAGGGATTGGAGTTTTTCTTCTGGATTTTGTATGACGAACGAACAAGAAAAAGAAGGGATCGTTTGTTTGTGTGTAAATTGGGAATTTTTTGTTGTTTTTTTCCTACCTTTTTTTGTTGTTTTGTTTTGGTGGTGTGATGGGTTGTATAAAAGGGAGACGAAAATTGGTCTGGTTCGTGAATAGCAGCAGATAGGTGAATGGATAAATCAAAGTGAAGGTGATATTATTGTTATTGTTCATCTATCATCTATGAACGTTACCCGATTTAAGCGGAGACTATAAGTATTAATCACATTTATTACAATATCTAGTTGTAATCTACAAGGACTAGTCTTCTCATGTATTTATGGAGATAGAGATTGTGTAATCACGTAGGGACTAACTATTCCTCAACTGGATCATATCTCTAGTCCAATTCTCTTTCCCTAGTTTGAAAAACCATAGTAGTGTGATAGTATTTAGTTTAGAATGGTAATATCAATGGTACAATTATAATTCATCAAGGTATAAGTGATCGTTGGACGGATACAGTTATATTGTTAATAATCGTGAACATGTCAATAACAATTTTAGTGGAACGTCTATTCTGACATTGTTCTACTTTTAAATTTGGGGATAAATTATGAGAAAAAAGATTGTATTGTACTTGTTAATATTTTCAAACTTTAGAACCTTACATTTATGAAGTTATTAAATAAATAGTAAATCTAATTGAAGAGGATATGTAATCGAAATAAAAGGAGAATAATGAAATATTAAAGTGATTATTAAAAACTTGTGAATTTTATTTAAGAATATTAATGTCTTTTTTAAATGAGAAAAGCATTGTTCTATAAAATACGTGGTTTGCATTGAGAAATTTGATTTAAATTTAAAAATATCACATTGGTACTTGAAAAAATAGTCTTTAGAAAGAAGAATAAAATATTTAATTTAGACCCTGTTTGTTATACTGTTGGAGTGATCATCTTCCCACTCAAATCGAACATTTTGTACACAAAAATTTTAATTTCAATTAAAAAAGTATATTAAATTCTGTATCAATCCGTCCAATCATGGTAATAATTTTTACATATTCTAAAGACACTTTGCAATATGATTTGATCACCTTGAATGTGAAATAGTAACAGATCAGTGACGTGTGGGTCATTTTATGGATAAAGTAAGATGAAGGTAAAGGAAAAGACAAGTAAAAAGAAGAGGATGCAAGATAATTATCATAACAATAGTATAGTGTCATGAAGAGAAAGACAGGTAAAAAAAAGAAGAAGAAAGAACCTTTGGGCGGCCAAGGGAAATTAAAGATTCGGTCAAAGGCTGCTGGAGCCTGGATGATGATGAAATAAACAAGGCCAGGGTGAGTAATTGCAATCAAATTGGGATATCCGAAAGACATTGTCAGCTTCACAACCCCCTCTTCATTTTTGTCCAAAGGAAACTAAGGCTACCCGACCCGACCCGACCCGTACGGTCTATGATACATCACCATTTTTCAAATTCGAGTCCATCATAAACTCGTTTTGTTGAAGATTTGGTTAAACTCGAGCTCAAACGGAGTATTGTAATATTCAGTTCAACTAATTTAACAACATTTGATATAAACCCACTACTCCCCTTAGCTTAGTCCTCTTCAATTCGACGTGCCGCTTCGATTAGACCGGGAGACATGGCAGGATTCCACATGCACATTACCATGGGGCTTTTAACAGGCCCGGCTAAGGCCATGTGCAGGGAGCCCGTCTGTACAGAGCCACCAAACTTAGGGGCCCCATATTTTTTGGATACTATAGAATATATTTATATGCGTTAGACGTCATTAAATTGGTTATTAAAGCAGTATTGTCTACTGATCATAAGCTTTTTGTTATTTACTCTTTCTCGTAAAGGTAACAATTTCGAGACTTCCTAGATCCATTCCATTAACATTATTTTCTTTCTCCCCTTTTACTTTCACATTTTGCGTTAAAATGTTAGATGTAAATCTTTAATAAATACTTCTTTCGTGCGTATTCTATCTTGGTTCATCCCAACTTCATTTTCTCATCACTAATATGATAAATCTCCTTCATAATTTATACACTATATTTTCTATTTTAGTAAATATTTGTCTTACTTTATTCATTCTTTTTACTACTTTATCATCATATCTCCTACTTTATTCACTTTTTTCTTAATACTTGTATCCGACCTGTAGAAAGATGAATTCGAGACGGAGAGTGTATATTTCTTAGATAAATATATATATATTTGGAAAAACATACTTTTTAGACCAACAACGTGATTTTCTTTGGTTATATTAATGTGTGACTCATGTTTAAATTGTTTTATTTCTTCAAAATTTTATGTATATTATTTTACTAATATATTTTTAATATAAAATATATTTTTTCATTATATAAATATATATACTGGTAACAATAATTATTTTCACATCTTTAAATATTATATTTTATTTTTATTACAAAAAAATACTATTATTCAGGGCTCTAATTTAACTTATGATACAGATCCCCTTAAATCTTCAAGACGGCCATGGCTTTGGATGCTACTTATAAGTATATATCCCAAGTGCTCAGTAATGGGAACACACATATTTCTCTTGTACAAGAGACTATGTACTCCTCCATAACTGAGTGAACACATATATTTTCACTTGTACAAGAGACTATGTACTCCTCCATAGTGAGTGAATCATCTTTTCGAGAAGCATTAGTATAGCGGAGTGTAGTGTACAACCCATTAAAGATCAATACGAAAATATACTTATCTCTTTATTTCTTTATCACATATTTTTCTCCGTTTTAAATTCGTTCTTATAAAATTTGTGACATATAATGACTCAGTATCATATAAACTAAAGACATGTGAGCGAAAACATATAACGATACATTACAATACAACAAAAACAAAGTACTACTCTACATCAAACTCTATCTCCCAATCCACAATGATAGAACATTAGAAAAGGGATTGTGCACCACTAGTTCTTGCTTGACATGAAGATAATTAATTTTCACGGTGAAATTGATCTGTATTCACCAATACAAACAAAAGACAAGGGACCTGATGATTCCAAAGCTTTATTTATTCACTTATTTTTCCTAGCTGACAAGACATGCGTCCCTAGAAACGTCTCGTTACATAATTTTGTTCCAACAGGTGAATTGGCTGTCCATCCAATGTTAGCAAGACAAGATGAAAAACTGGTACATATCACTGTAAAGCTGCTGCTACAACACTTCATTAGTACTACAATACAAGCATTTTGCAGCTTTTTTCTGGGTCCATTGCATTAGTAAAGTCACAGACTCAGTCAACAAAGTTCACAAACAAGTTTTATATGCTTGGAACTTTGTGCAAGCAAACCACTGGTAAAAGGCTTGAGCTGATGGAGAACCAACCTCGTTTTGGTAACGGATCATTGCTATTTGGACAAGGAATCATCCCAGTGTAAAAACAAATTATGACTGACTTCAATGTATGATTGGATTCATTTAACTAACTGTAAATAATGTGATCACTCGAAACTGTTTTTAATCAACACTTTTTAGTTGCAGAAACGTGTAGGAAAACACAAGTGAAATTAACAGTGTTCACTTTCTGAAGTTAGTGTTCTAACACTGATTAATCTTATTCAATCTTATAGAAATATGATAGACAAAAGGTCGACCTACCTTACCTATCCATGCTAGCGAAGATTGATTTGTTCATGGGTTTCGTAACTCGTGTCACATGTTGTAATGAATCATGATATTTGGATAAATTATACACTGCAACATATACTGAGTTTTGTCTACCGTGCCACACGTTGTGGTGCCTCATGATGCATTAAATGTTATACAATGAATGTACAATATGCAATATATGTTGTAATGTACAACACGCTTAAGCATTAAGAATCACTACATCATACATTACGGTAGACAAAATTCATATATTGCATCATGATACAACATTTAAAACATCCAGATTCAATATATTATGCGGACAATTCATTCACATGCTTATAATTACTCTTGCATACCTTTCCTCCGGTTTATTTAATGTTAGGTATTCCCTCAGTACTACCCCTCTCACAATTTTTTTGAATTCGTGTGTTATTTTATGTGAATTCCACAAATTATGAGTAGGGGTGTAAAGACCCAACATCCCAATTCCTTTTCTCCTAATTCACTTAGTCCAACCACAACACTATCTGACACAAGTAACTCCCATCTCTTTTTTACGTAAAGT
Source organism: Plantago elongata (assembly GCA_036897095.1). NCBI lineage: Eukaryota > Viridiplantae > Streptophyta > Magnoliopsida > Lamiales > Plantaginaceae > Plantago > Plantago elongata. The sequence goes on from JAYMSP010000065.1 coordinate 36,552, forward strand.
ATAATCCACACTCTCTTTCTTTATACTAATTATTATATACCATATGTGATTATGATACTATTTTCCTATTGTTACAAAAATCAAGTCTATTGAAAGAATTGCTCCTCTAATTTATTGTCCTTCAAGCACTGCCAGTACCTCAAATTTTCATTTAAAAAAAAAATCTTGTTAATACTTGGTTTCAATTTAAAATTAAAAAAATTCAATTTAAATTGAATTTTCTCAATTCGAATTTGGAATCAAGCACTCCATTTGATTTTCTTTTTGGAAAAAAGACTAATTAGCAACCAGCAAGAATTCATGAGCTTATACATCATTCAATATTCGATTCTTACTTACAAGCTAGTACACATGCACAGATCTTATTGGGAATATATCATGTCTCATAAATTCACGCATTCATCATTTATTATAAGGTGATAAGAATCTCAGATGTACAGACCAATAACATATAGCCAGACCTCCTACCTAATTAATTTTCCATGATAGATAAGTTTGGTGATGTATTCTCTTGCTGGAATCCTGAAAATCATAAATGATTCTCAGGTCAATGAACAATGATGTATCATAAACAGTTAATTCATGCGTGCACGTTCAAGATACACAAATGAGGTGGCTCAAGACCATTAACATTTGACCACAAGTTTCTTGGTTTTGAAAGTTGAAAGAACTGGAGAAAAACTAAGGCTAGACTAACAGTAATAGTATATGTTATGACTTGTTTGTACCTCCTATAGACAAAAACCCGGAAGGGAGATGGGCGAATTAGAGGCGCCCGGTAACTTTGCTGAAAAGTATGTCTTCGCTTTCTACAGTGACTGTGTCCCCGACTACTGAGACCCAAGTTTCAGCAACATACTCCAACCTCCCGTCTATTATATCTGCTACAGTAAATACTCGTAGTGTGCCTTCACCTTCGGATGTGCCTGAGCTTGAGCTCGTATTGATTCCCTCTTGATTGCTAAGTGATTTAACCCTTGGAACAATAGCCCCATTAAGGTATACTGTTTTGTCATCCCCAACTACCATCATTTTCCGAAGACCATGTCCATCTAAAGCTTTATGCATGTGACCAAATACTACCAGTGGGATGGACAGTTCGGTTGTCTCTTTTATTTGGGATAATGCTAGTGCTAAATCTGTAACATAGACGCACGTCCAACGATATCAAATGAAAAATAAACGACAACCACATTTGAGATTTTGAGGCAATGATTTCACAGACAAATGACAAACTAAAAAGAAAATAGTATTAGAAGCAAAAGAGAATTACCAGGATCACCATGGTCACCGCCTTCAATATACCAATCTCGTCCACATATGTCATCAACATTAGAGCCTAGGCCTGCATACCATTACATTGACGGAAGAATCTGTGACACTAAATATTCTGAGAAGAAAACACATTTGCTTCACAAGTTGGTTACCTGTAGGACCATTATGAGCAAGAAATACAACTGAATGATCTGTGGGAGTTCCTGATGCAGAATGGTAAATTCTTTTTGCACTTTGTTCCATGTCTCGGACACCATACCTAGAAATATTAGCAATATGGATACTTAGAATCAAGGAATAAAGAGACAACACAGATGACAAATGATGAATTAATGACCATGAAATATTATCAGGATACTAAGCAAACATTGATTTATTTGTTATTTGACTGGGCACTAGAGATCACGTTAAACTAAATAGATATTTTAACAATAAGTTCAATGCAGTTATCACAGGAACGAAAACTCATTCAGGAGGCACACTAAATACAGGATGGGGCGATCACGACTGGTACGGAAATATAAGAGATGAAAATCTCACTTAGCATCAGATCAGTGTATAGGCTGTACCGCTGTACAACGGAACAAGAAGACATTCTGGGGTCTAGGCAAGACTCGTACCAGTTACTAGGAATCAGTAAAAGCTAGTTGTTGTAATACCAGAATTAGCTAACACTCCAGCAGCTTCAGATATGGACATATAAGCCTGGTAATTGCCCAGGTTTACAACACATTAACATGACAAACACTTGGTGTCGTGGATATGTGGTTTTTCCTAATGTTGGGGAAAACAGGTCTTTCCTAAGAATTCTACCAAATAGAATACTAGTTTGTCCCTTCTTGCATTAAAAGTTGCAGCTTGAGACTCATCAAAGCGTAGACATGAAATTTGTAGAGACTTACTGAAAAAAATGGAGTTGACGATTCCTGCTAAAGGAACTTTATTAAAGAGTGGGAAAAAAAAGAGGCCAGTGATTCAACTAATTCTTGCATGTCATCAAATGAGAGCAGTTATGAGAAATTTTGTTTTTTACCATTTTGTTTGCATTAAACTAGGAATGCTATAGATGGGATATGCATATGAAAATGGAAGCGGGTCTATAATTCCACATACTAAAGGTACCTCTATAGACATACGACTTTGTCGTTTCGATCTTTATAGGCTGGCTGAGGGTAGACAAATGTCATAATTGCACATTAAGTTAAATGAAATAATTGTAAGTTGGCTCTTAGGCGGTAAGCACATTACATGCTAAAAACTTTCCTTCAGCATATGTAGTGCATGATTCAATGGGAAACATGAAATCCTACGCACCTATTTTCTGTCCAGCATAATTAGAATCTTAGAAATTAGAATCTAATATTTTTTCCATTTGAATCTCCCAAGCATATCAGTTGTCATTTCGCTCATATGACTGATACTTCACTGATTTTTTAATGGCATACTCGTGAATCATGTAACAAGAGGCTGTCAATGTACTAGTTTTCAAGTTATAATACGAAGAGTTATGTGCGCATGCCGCAAAAATTAATTACCTGGCAATAAGAAGTTGCTTGCGAAACATTCCATTACCGCCACAAGAAAATGGCCTTCCACCAACAATACTCAACTTCAAATTTGGATAATCTATCCGTCTGTAGCCAACATGTTCATCACCAAGACTGATATCCAGATGATGATCCATGAAGTTTCATTAGCAATCGTGAATACAACACAAATCACATGCCAAAAAACACAATAAGGCCTTTTAGATGCATTTATTGTCTACTACAAAAAAGAGGAGTATCATTATCTAGTGTTGGAGACTGGTGATTCTGATTTTGTAAATAATTAGGTAGCTCTTGTTTATGAAATCCTGGTACTGCTGATAGAACTCTTTGTTGCTATTTTTGGTTTAAAAACAAAAACTTACTCATCACCAAAACAACAAATGTGGGTAAAAGTATAAGTGCAAGTTGTCTCTCCCAGAAATCTATATAGCATCAGATTTTTGGAAGTTAGATTTTAAAACTCAGTCAACCAGTCCGCTCTCAGATCATCAAACATTAATAGCTAATACATATCCCTAATATTTGATGCATTCTGACATTCTAAAGGGAACGAAAATACTCCAAAGCCGAATAGAACAAGTAAAATGCATACTACAGAACTCACCACTCAAGTTGAAGCTGAACAGCATCCTTTTCCCTGTATTAAAATGCTGCCATAATCAGAATAAGTAGATTAAATGAAAACAATATAAACAGGAGGAAGTATGGCCTCTATAATTATGTTTCTACTGAGTTCAGATTTAACTTTAAATAACACAAAATCGAGACTTCATTTATCTGAACCAAAAAGGTAAGATGAAATCAGGGAAAAAAGAAGCTGCATACAGAAGGAATATGGAGTTATAGTCTTGTAGACCCATACATGTTATGCTTATGAACACAACAATAAAACCAAGTGGAACCAAGCAAATTACATGCCCAAATACTTCCTCCTAATGTTGCATATGCGTTCAGTTATCTCAACCAAAATAGTACGATGAGATGGAGCAAAAGGAAGCTATGCATACAGAAGCTGCATGGACCGAAGCATGTGACGTTTATAAGTTATAACCAACAACAAGAACACACAGCGGGACCAAGCAAATTACATCCCCAAATACTTACTCGGTCAATAAATCAATGTTGCACAGTGACTAGTACCTTTATTAAGCATTCGAAGATTGTATTCTATGTTATTTTACTGTCGAGTATATTGAAAGTAAGAGAGCACATCAAATGCTAAACACTTTCTTACATCTTAGCAAGGAAAGAAGATGGATTGATTATTCATTTTTCAGGATAAGGTAGGGAAGCTGCAAGCAGCAGGTTCTGCCCTTATGGTGTGGCTAAGTAAAACCCCCAGGCTTAAGCAATAAGCTGCAAATAACAGAATCCAGATAGGTAAACAACACTACAGGATTGGTGCGACATGTTCAAGCCTAGAAGGCACAGAAGTTTGCTCCAGCTGGGATCAGATTCAGACCTGAGACCAGGGGGGATGCTATTCCCTATTTAACCAGCTAGGCCACTCTTACGGTAGAGACCGGATCCATGGTATTGTCTTAAATGAGCACAAATACAAGCAAGAAGTTACTTTATTTGACAGATGCACGTGAAAGTTGGAATTGACAACAGTTACTTGAAGGGGCTTTTCATCTATCTGTAGCTTTGACAATCACATTTATAGTAGTTTTCCTTCCATAAACTCCCGTTTTTCAAATTCTTCAGGTGCATCACTTATGGTAAGTACCAGTGCAAACAGAGTGGAACTAGCATGCCATAGAACAGCAGAAGCATATTATTTTATGAGTTAGACTATATTTTGTTCCAGTTAGAGTTGGGTTTCAGAAGCTGAGAGGAAAACAAGCAAAACTTGCAGTTTGCTAGTTTAAGGACAAACTGGAATGAGAAGAAATTTGTGTTTTAGTAAATAATAGTTGAGACTTGAGAGAATAGAGGAACAGCATAAACAATAGGCAAACCATATATTGCCAACAATCACACGTGAAAGAAACAATGAATCAATTGGTTACAAATTTGAACACTGATGACTATAATAAGGAATCATCTTGATTAATGATTACGATAAAACACTCATTACTCAATATGGTAAGACAATCATGAGATGTATAATAAAGCTATTTGTAGATACTTTATACAGAACAATAAACTGAACTGAGAATAACTGTACGTCCTTACTTCAAAATGAAGCTATACCTAAAGAATGTGAGTGAGAAGTTTTTTTTAACCAATATAATAAATCCTGTTGAAGTGTCATTTTAAGCTGGTCTAAGCCAACTTAGCCAACAAATTAATTGAAGAGACTCTTTCAATTATAGGTTGGTAACACCAAGATTACGCTACTTTTTAAATTAACATGTACTCCTATCCCTGAAACGTTATATGTCAATCCGTACGTGACCTAAATTCGATTATGCAGATAGTAAACATCTACAAATATTTATAGGCCTTTGTTACATTTCTTTATTTGTTTGTCATACTCGTTAATTATATGTATCATTCTAAAATTATATCGTATTAAACTATGTTTAAATATGTTTCTATAAAATTCAATTAGTTTCAATGTGATAATCTCTAAACGTTTAAAAAATGATCATTTTAAATTAATTGAAACTTTTACATTTAATGTCAAACATTATAAGAACTCAATTAAATCATTCTTTTTTATTGAAGCGGAAACATAATTTTTTTATTGAAGCGGAAACATAATTTTTACACTTTGAAATACATATTTACTGAAATGTGTGAGTCCATACGTGACCTAAATTCGATTAATTCATAATTTATTTATAAAATTTATTTATGAGCACCGCACTAAGCATTGTTTATCATTTCTAATATTCATAATTAAGTGTTATAAGTTTTAGTCTTCCATATTATCCTAAAACATTACTCCATATTACCTTGAGGAGAACTTCGAAGTTCTCCAAGCATCATGATTTCCCAAAATAATAGCTTTAGCAAACTCAAGTCTTGAAATGCTTCTGACAAGATCAACGTTCTCATTACCCATATCACCTAATAAAGACCATAATATCAGTAAACAAAAATACTAAATACTAGTAATTAAAGTAGAACAAAGACTGGAAAAGATTTAATTGAACACTAGAGCACCTGTGAACAACACCAAATCCGGCTGCATTTGAAGACACAACCATATTAGAAAATCTATCATGGTAAAAAAAGAAGGGCAAGAATCAAGTAATAATCACCCATTGATTCATATATCAAATCCTTCCATTGTCTTAATATTAAACCAAGTTCCAAGTCACAAAAAATTAGCAAATGTTTCTAACATTAATCCAACATATTATAATCTACTATCTAAAATGGCATGCTCTATACTTCAAAAATCAAGATTATTTACAGAGTAATTTTGCACTGGTTTCAATTAAATATGACACGTCACATGCATAATGATAAGGAAAAGCAATGTTTATATACCTTTCAGTGGTTATATAAATTCATAAATTATAATAATAATTCATCGAATAGAATTTTGTGAGGAGAAAAAGAAAAGAAAAAAAAGCATGTATATAAGTAGGCACAAGTAGTAATGTTGGCTTAATAAGACCCAAAACTGGCTATGTATGAGTTCTGAAAAGTTCTCGCGTGTATGAGTATATATGGCAATAGAAGAAAAGGTAGAGTATTCGAATCTCATTGCAATCCTGAACCTGTCATCTTGAGGTGTAGTCATGATAGTATAAGTCATCCAGAGTTTTTCTTTTGAAACAATTTCTTAGACATTACAGCGCAGATTACAGGTTAAGCTCACAAATTCAAACTTAATTTGCGTCAACTAACATTTAGTTTATACTTCATAGTTAACCTAATAAATGATCTACTTCTCATCTTATCCTCTTCTGAGGTTCAATAACCACACATGATCCTAGATTCTCCTAACTCAATTTAAAGCAAACAGTAGTAAACTAACATTTTTTCTCCGTAACAAAAATGGCCTTATTAAAAGCTGTAAATTTGTCGAACTAAAAGCTAAGATATACACAGCAACATTATGTACTACAGATTATTCAAAATCCATTCCATGATCATCTATCACAATCGACTTTTTCATCTCTTTCAGCTTATTTTAAGTAGATAAGCAGAAGAAGCTTTTTGGCAAACACATAATTTCTGATTCAGCTAAACAAAATACTAAAATTTGTTTTCGAATCAATTGGCAAAACAGCTTGCCAGTAAGTACCTTCAACAGTTGCAGAGCCTTGGCATCCTCTTCTAGACTCCAATCGTCGTGCTGAAATAAAATCAACAGAACTTTTCTTTAATTAGTATCAACAATTGACCTTTTCAAGCGTGAGTTTGATTCTGAAGAGGAAACTGATGAAGAATTGTACTATTTGATATTGAATTATTGATAGAGAGAGAAAAGAGAAACTTACGATGTCACCAACAATGGCGATACGAACGGAAGTAGCCATGGCGAAGTTGTTGTTGTTGGTGCAGCTGCAATTTGGTCTCCAAGGCGAAGAGTTCGAATTCACAAATGGCACAGCGTGTAACCACGTGCTGCTGCAGCTCAACATTTCTATGCATTTTGAAGAATTGCATTCTTTTACCTCTTTCTTATTTATTTTCCTCCTGAGTATTTAAATAGATTTTGGTGAAATTAGGTATACTGATTGGTATAAAATTTAAATGGGTATTTAAAAGTATTTATTTTCCTAGTATAGTATTTGAATGAGTATTTAAATAGATTTTGGTGAAATTAGGTATATGCTGATTGATATAGAATTTGAATGGGTATTTAAAAGTATTTTGGTAAAATTGTGTTTGGAAGAAAAAAAATTAAAAAGTAATATTTAAAGTGTATTTTAGGCCAGTTCATCGAGCCAAATGAATGCTATGTCAATCAGCCGCATATATTACATGAAAAAAGTATAATACTCATACTATATTTGTAACATCTAGAATTTCAAGTCAGATTCATAGCAATTAAATTAAATAGATTGAGCAGGGTGCACCTTTCATTTTGAAAACTCGAGAATTAATTATACTTGCTCTGGATCAATCCTTGTACAATGAGTGAGTCAAAGTGTGCGGAAAAGTAATTGTGTTGGTACAGTGAACCAGTATATCGAGTTGTTCATGAAGGATCGGGCTCTCGGAAATCTAGCACAATAGGTATGGCAGACATGAAAAAGTTCTCCATGGAGCACACCAACATTTCGTTGAAATTGGCAAAGCAAGTCATCTCCTCTGAAGCCAAAGACAGAAACTTTGTATTCTCACCACTGTCGATTCATATCCTACTAGGCTTGGCTGCTGCTGGCTCGACAGATCAGACCCTGAAAGAGTTGCTCGGCTATCTCAAGGCCAGTTCCAGTGAAGAGTTCAATTCCTATCTCTCGGAGCTCGTGTCAGTTTTGTTTGCTGATGGAACATCACTTAAGGGCCGCGTGTATCGTGTTCGAATGTAGTGTGGGTTGCTCAGCAGTTTATAATGAAACCTGAGTTCAAAAGTATTGTTCAGAATGCTTACAACACTGTTCTGGATAGTGTTGATTTCCAGAATAAGGACAAGGTTAAGCCTCTTCATGTTTTCCTAATGTTTCATTAACATGTTGAGTGTAAAAAGTTGTGACATTTGTTTTAGGATGGATGGAATAACTTCCATAATGTAGTTTGTTTTAATACTGTTTCATCATTACTTAAAAAGGTTGAAGAAGCAGTAACAAAGGTGAATCAGTGGGCTGAGGCCAAAACAAATGGCTTGATCAAACAAGTTATTTCAAGCAGATCTGTTGATGCTCTTACCAGGCTTATATTTGGAAATGCTGTATATTTCAATGGAGCTTGGTTTAACCAATTTGATCCACAGTCAACAGAGCATCACACTCTTCTCTCATGGATGGTAGTTCAGTTCAGGTGCCTTTCATGTTTAAGGGTGGATGGGAACCACAATATTTTCTTGCTTTTGATGGGTTTAAAGTTGTGAGTTTTACCTTACAAGAACAGTAAGGATGGAAGGAGGTTTTGTATGTACAAATTTCTACCAGATGCCATAGATGGACTACCTGCACTGGTTGAAAAAGTCACCTCTGAACCTGAATTCATTGAACAGCACCTGCCGAATAAAGCAGTTACGCTTAGGGAGTTTGCTATTCCAATATGCAAAATAGATTTTCAATTTGATTCTATCAATGTTCTCGAGGAACTCGGGTTGGTGTCTGCGTTTCTAGGTGGCCATGGCATTTCAAATATGGTGAACGAGGATCTGTTTGTTTCGAGTATGTCACAGAAATCATGTATTGAGGTGAATGAGCATGGGACTGAAGCTGCTGCTGTTACATTTAAGCAGTGTGGTGGAGGTTGTGATGTCCGTCTTCCTGCGTTTGTGGCAGACCACCCCTTTCTGTTTGTTATAAGGGAAAATACTACTGGGTTGTTGCTGTTCATTGGGCATGTTCTCAATCCTCTTGCTGGTTAATAAGCCTTACAGACTGAAAAAGGAGTGAAGAGGTGATCAAGACACAACGCTAGTTACTACTGTCTGTCGCATTTATTTCGCAATAAGATGAAACCACAGGCTTTAATTTGCTGAGTCTAGATATCAAGTCTTGCAAGTAAATTAGCTGTGTAATAAAATGTTGCATTTCAAGAATAATATTGATGAAATTAGTTCACCTTGTACCAGCTGAAACCTTATCCGAGCTTTCATGTTGTCAGCCAAGTCCTCAGGACATTTCATAAGATTTCTATCTTCCATCAAATAGTCGATATGGGCAGGGTTGAAAAAGTACTATCACTGTTCTTCCTCAGACTGGCATTGTGGGCGGGGTTAGCCCGGAGAAATTTATGAAATGCTTTTCGATCTTTTCAATTAGCAAATCGGCCTTTCCCATTAAATAGCTAATGTTCATAAAGCTTCATGCTTCCTTGACTACAACTTGAGTTCCATAAACAGATCCTTGACTTCTTTCGTCTTAGTATACTGAAATGGAACATCACCAGTAAGGACATGGTTAGCTTCTTCGTTTTTGTTGTTCTTGATACTTACAGAATACACAAGCAAACGAACAATAAGAAACAGAAAAATGCAGCATGGAACGTAAAAGCAGCAATCAGTTATCACTCTCCAACTTACTCTCCAACTTATGTCCCAGTAGCATGACCATGGTTGGGCGTAAACACGAACCTAATAGTGTCTATGCGAGTTGCAGCACAGCAGCAGCAGATTCCACTGCCTTGTATGTCTGAGCATTGCTCTTTTCAAGGTCATAAGTAAACTCATCTAACAGAAATTCCTTATTTTCAGCTATCCAGTTAACAGGACCTTGCCCATGGACCCATCCAAATATCCTGCATTCCTTTGGAGCACTAGACCGGTTATTAATAACGCTCTTATCAACATGTTCTAAAGTAAAAGCATCTGGTATAATCTGTGAACTAAGAAAAACCTCAACAAAGCCACTCCCTCCTTTAAGACCAAAACATGTCCCAGGCCAGCAAAAGAAAACTCCTCTGAATGCCTAATCACCTCTGCACCTCTCGCCACCAATGCTTAATCCACCATCCCCATCCCATCAGCAGCATGCTTCGCCATCTCCTTCTCCACAATCTCTCTAGCATAGCCCTTTTATCTCGTCCAAACTCACCGCAAAATCACCAATAGACTTGTCAATACCATCATTCTTCGCATTCAATGCCTTCAACTTCAAACCAATTTCCTCAACCTTCTTTACCAGTTTGTCATCAAATTCCTTCATCACAGAAGTAATCCCCTCCTCAGGTTTCCTATACACAACATCCACCTGCACCTTCATTGCCGTCACCAACTTTTTAACAAGATTCTCCACTTCAGCAAAGTTCCTGTCAAAATCATCAGACAGATCCTCCTTGTACAGTTCAAATTTCTCATCAAGCTCTTTTCTCACAGAAGTAATCCCCTCTGCAGCTTTCCTCTCTAAAGCAGCACTTGCATGCAGCAAATTTTGCATACAAATCACCCGAAATACAGGGCATATCCCGACCCGCATCGAACAGCACCCACCTGATCGTCTTTACGAAACATAACAAAATCACCAACAGCACAAGAATCTTAGGCCTTTTTAGGGAAGTGTTTCAAGACTTTCATCAATTCCACTCCAACTCAGCTTTGTAGCTATAATGAAACCTGGATCACTTGATGGTTTCGACAATTGTGTTATGGTGATCATCGTGAGTTAGCTCAGTTTTGCCATGTATTAGTTCTAGGGAGAACAATAGATTTAGTTCATTAGGTTATTGTTTAGCAGTCCTAGTCTCACTTATATCAAGAGAGCAAGATTTGTTAAGTATAATCCATTTTTTTCGCAGACCTATCGAGCTGAGCCTGGCTTTATGACATGGGAAGCAATCTAGTGGGGAAATTCAACAGTGATCCAAGAAAGTACCATCGAATTTGTGCATCTAAACCACTCTTTCAAGGTGGATTATCATCAGTAGGTTTCATCAACTACTCCATTGATGAATCAGAACTCATTCCATTGATTATATATATATACCCTATTTCAACGAGCCAGAGGATTAAGTTATAAGTACATGCCCAACGAATAACAACATCCCAGTCGTATCTTCCCTTACAACAAACAGAAATGAGTGGTCTGCCACAAACTTGGGACAAGACTTCGTTCTCCCAAAACTAACCATCTCAGACGTAGCAGCAGTAGCCTCAGTGCCATGCTCATTTACCTCAAAAAATGACTTGTGCAAAGTACAGTCAACAGAAAGATACTTGTACATAATCTTTGGAAAGCCCTGTCCACTAAATATTGGTAATCCGAGTTTGCTGTGAACATCAGAAGCCTCAAACTCGAAACTGATGTTGAACTTTGGAATAAGGAATCTTTCAAGCAGCACATACTCATAGGGAAGATGGTGTTCAATGGATCCAGGTTTAGAGGTGACCTTTTCGTCTAGGGCAGGCAGTCCATCTACATCTTGTAAGAACATGTAACATGGTAAAACTTCGCATATAATTTCCTTGCTTGCGACAATTCCGAAACCTTAAATCCATCAAATGCACGAAAATAGTGTCCCGGGACACCATCGTTCATGTAAGGCGCCTGAACTGAACTGCCATCCATGAGGAAAGCAGTATCATTTCCTGTTAAATTTTAATTGTTGGGGAAATTTTTGAACCCAATCTCCTTTGAAACCCAACACATTTCCGAATAATTCTTGTCGGATCATAACAGATCTACTTTGAATAACTGTAGCATCTGGAGATTTTGTTCAGTCTCTGATTTGTAGTTAAATGCAGTTGAAAATTGAAACTGATCAGTCGAAATTCCTTATTGTCTAACTCTAGTTTTAAATTCCAAATGTGAAGAGATCCGGCTTTTAACAATAATAATTAAGATCATATCTCATAATAAACTCACAAGAACAAAATCAAGAAGAATAACAAACAAAAAAGGAAAGAAGAGATGAACTATCAATTAAATAAATGGGCCAAGCCCTAATACAGCAAGTAATATTACCTGACAAAAGAAATTCAGGTCAAGAAAACTGAAAAATCTATTTCATTCGGAAGTCTTACTTCGAAGAATATACGAGTGGAATAAAGTGTGCGAGAAAATGATATATTTTCGAAAAGTATTTATGAGAAACCGCATCAGTCCAACGTGTTATAATTGATTAGTGGTTGAGTCGTAACTCGTAACATATTCAAATCTTTCTATGTCATTCTTTCGAAATATCGTAAATGTTTCCGATTTTTTATACTACATAGATTAAATATTGTTGATCAAACGTGCCCCATAAACATTTTGGTGACAAAAGTTAGTTATTAGTCATTAAATTTGAGGCGAGGATGATGTTTGTCAACAAATCAATACTTTGTAGATTGAATTTGTCTACCTTTCAAATTAAATACTGTTTGACTCTTAGTGTCAACTACGTATGCTTATTGTACTAAATTTACCGAGTTTTCAGACTTAATATTTCACATGCCAACTACGTACGATTAAAGGACTAAATCTGTCATTTTATCAAACCTAGGTCTAGCTAATTGCCTGAATTTCTAACATCGAATTAAATAACGTTAAAGCATTAGTTCGCAGAGCGTCATCTTGTTCGAAAATCCAAATCTTGGCGAACTAAGCGATCAAAAAATTGAATAGAATCAGACAAAGATTGGACAGAATCAGATTTTCCTTTAAATGGCTTCTTCTTCATTCTTCTCTGTCGCACTCGTGCGTTACAGTGTCCAAGAAGATCGTCATTCTGTCTGTTCTCTCACCATTGGTAATTTCTTCCTCCACTCTACTTTCTTTTCATCACCTTTTCTGGCCGTACATTGTGATCAAAATTAACCCGTTCTTGCTTATTGTTACTGGGTTTTTACCTTCTTTATTTTTTCTCACTGGTATCCGCTTAGGTGATGTCCTTTTCAGCTTATGTTTTGATTTGGATTAGGAATTGCGAGAATTCTAGAAAAGGGATTTTGTTTATTAGTCCAATATTCACTTATTCTACATGAATGTGAGACTCTGTGATATGTTGTTGGTTCATTGTTGAGTGTAATATTAGTACATTGAAGATCTTGTGTGTTTCTATTTATGGTGTTAATGTTTCTCACGTTATTGCACGGGTTTATCTCAGCTTTAAGGGAAAGCAAAACGAGTTTGAAGCTAATGTGTTGATGGTTAAGTTTAAATCAACACGAATTGGAAGCTAATGTGTAGGTGGTTAAGTTTAAGTTCCAGGAATTCCTCCTGGGAAGGTACATTGCTTTTGTTTTTACATTGTCCCATAAGAAACCACACTATTTTCTATGTAGGATAAGGATCGGGGTATCTTAATCAGTGTCTTCTTTGCTATGCGAATATAGGTGATATTTGCTCTTGATGTTGAGTCTAGCTTAATTCAACTTATTTCTGTGGGTTTGCTTAGTGAAAGCTGCAGTGATGCACAATGTATATAGTATACAGTCTGGCAGTTAGTGCTTTTAATGTGTTCACGTTTTTTTGGGAGAAATGTTTCTATAGATCTCTTCGGTCTAAAATAGTTAAATGTTGTGGATCTGTTCTATGTTTGGATGGTGGTTTTTTTTTTTTTTTTTTTTTTTTTTTAAACTTTGTTTAGCTTTCTTTTCATTGTAACAAAGTGAACAAATATTGTGATCAAAGTTTTAATTTTGATGGAGCTCAAATCGGTTGAAGGTAGTTGTAGTTTGACATGTGTTTGGTAATTTATTGATGTTGTCCTTTGTTAGCTGTGTATTTGCGCTGTTTTCGAGCTGATACCACTAATTTTGACTGTGTTTAGCGTATGCCTTATCAGCTAAATATCATTTACTAATTGCATGTTCACACAGATTTCTTGGCAGGAACTGTTAGTCGTGCAAAATGCAAATATTTGTGAAAACACTAACTGGCAAAACCATAACCCTCGAGGTTGAGAGCTCAGACACTATTGACAATGTGAAAGCGAAGATCCAAGAGAAGGAAGGTATCCCTCCGGATCAGCAGCGGCTCATCTTCGCCGGAAAGCAGCTCGAGGATGGAAGAACTCTAGCTGATTACAATATCCAGAAGGAATCCACGTTACACCTTGTTCTCCGCCTCCGTGGTGGAGGCACCAGCTGGAGGATGCCCTTCGTTGCCAATCATCTGGTGAAGAAACTCAAGGAACTGAAAATGAATGGGACTGATGAGGTGATTAAGACGTGGTCTAGGGGTTCGATGATAGTGCCAGACATGGTGGGGCGCCGGATTGCTGTTCATGATGGGAGAAAGCACATAACATTTAGAATTATCGAGGAAATGGTGGGACATAAGCTAGGGGAGTTGAAACCCGTACAAACAGAAATTAAGGAGATACACGCCCGTGGAAAGGCTGCCAAGACTCAAAAGAAGAAGTAGTGCATTCAAGTTCTGGTTTAAACTCGGGAGATTGTTCTGGTGACCAAAGTTCATGTGTAAGATATCGGATGCCATATGGTCGTTCTTTTCTTGAAAATAAAAATGGCTATTCTAGCTAAGGTGGAATTTATTGAAATTTAGAACTTGTCATTTTTTTTCATTTTCGAACTTTTATTAATCTTTAGTACTACTTTCGTCCCACCAAACTTCATACATTTGTCAATTTTTTCGTACCTTATGTCTTTTTTAAAAATCTTCGTCACCCCCCCCCCCCCCCCCCCCCCCCCTTCATAATAGTGACCCTATGGCTTTTTCCTTCTTTGATTTTGACTTGACGTTATTGTTGGTTTGGAAGTACTAGTTTAATTCTAAGGTTACCGTTGGGCTGACCCACTACTTTCACACCAGCTTAATTCTGGGCCAGTCCGCATCCAAGTCCAACGGGTAAGTTTCAAATTTCAATTTTGTTGGCAGACAAAAGAGACAGTGCAATTCCGTTGTTTCCCTTGTGAACAAATAAATCTGTTTGCATTAACATGAATGGTTAATTAAGCTTGAGTTGGGTGAAAAGAGCGGGGTATTTTCCGCCATGGCCAAAGATGGAGCAATGTCGCCTGGAGGTGGAAGACCCAATATTAGAGATCATGGTCACAATCATAGAACTTGGTCTCATGTGTTTCAAGTGATTCTACTAATATGGGATGCATGTCAATTTTTATAATTCTATGAGCGTAAAAAAGTACTAATGTGTATGTTAGGGTCTGTTCGTATTTGTAGAATAAAATATAACTTTACATAGTTAAACTTAATTTAATAGAACTAAATGAGTTTGCGGATAACTGACCACATTGTCATCATGTGTTACTACTATCGAATCACATTTATCAGGAAGATCTTAAAAGTATATGATCATAGTGTATAGTGGAATACATTACAGCTTATTCTTCGATTATACTATTTCTCCTTCTCTTATACTCTATTAAATTATTCTAACAACTTTAAGAGAATCAATTAACCTAAAAAATACAAAAATAAATTAATTATTTCTTACACACGTCAATTTGCTCAGTATTTTTTACCTTAAAAATATGACGTAGTGTCACATGAAGTATTAGTATGTTATATATTTTTTACCTTAAAAATATGACGTAGTAAATGGTACATGAATAAAACACCTAGTACGAGATACTATAAAATGTTGCAGGGAAACATAAACTCATTCACTCCAACCGCAGAATAACCCCACAAAAATTTATAAATAGAAAACTTCATATAAAAAAAACATCTTTTAATTTCAATTCGACTTTTATAGAACACAATCAGATTACTAGGACGATTCTGTCTATAATTGTAATTTGAAATTGAGCGAAAGAAACATCAAACATTGATCGGACACACACGCTTGAAATTTGATTTTCAAATTAGAAAAACACGAAGCACAGTCCAAACGCTACTTTCTTCTCTCTCTACAATTACAATATAGTCAGTCTATCCATCTTCTCTACAATTACGCTTGCCTGTTTGTCATTTGATTTCAATTCAATTTCTTCATCAAGTCTCCAATTTCTACTTACTACTCGTTCTTCTGTTCCTTAACTCTTAAGCCTCAAAATTCAAAAAAAAACAAATTTCATTTTCGTAGATCCACTCTAATTGAGCTGCTATGGCGACTATGGACAGTTTGATTGGACTTGTCAACAGGATACAGCGAGCTTGCACCGCTCTCGGCGATTACGGCGGCGGCGATCAAGCCTTCTCCTCTCTCTGGGATGCTCTCCCCTCTGTTGCCGTTGTCGGTGGTCAGGTGACCAGATTCTCTCAATTCAATCTTCCTGTCCTTGTAAATTCGTAGATCTACTTGTTTATTTGCTTCTATTTGAGCTGATTCGCAGAGTTCTGGAAAGTCATCGGTCTTGGAGAGTATAGTCGGACGTGATTTCCTTCCTCGTGGCTCTGGTTATTCCTCCTTTTACTCATATGCTCTCCTTTTGTTTTTCTATTTGTATGACACAGTAAGAGAGAATTTCACCTAGGTTTGCTTTGGTACTTTTTGTAATTGGTTGTTTGTGAGTTGAGCTGATTACGGAGTAAACTTTTTTTTTTTTTCATTTAGGTATTGTTACAAGGAGGCCGTTAGTGTTGCAACTGCAGAAAATTGATGAAAAGCAGGAGTATGCTGAATTTGGGCATATGCCGCGGCGACGCTTCACTGATTTCGGTACTATTGCTGACTGTGTTTTGCATATTGCTAGGTGTGAGCTGTGACTTAGTTGCGTTTTATATATGATAATTTGTATTCTCATTGTGAAGTAGGGGCAATTTCATTCATAAATTATATGATAGCATGATTTTCACTTGAAAAATTAAATGTCCTACTGCTGGAGCATCTAAATGTTTTGCTTATTGAGTTAGGTACAATTGTTCATGTTGTTAGGCGTGAGTGAACTCAGTGGTAGTTTAGTTATGTCTTGCAACTGCGATAGTCATGACGACAATTGATGTTTGTGTGTTGTGATGAGCCCCGATAAGATTTATATGCATTTGTATGATGATGTCTGTGCAATATTGCCTGAGATGTTATGTTAAGTGCGTTTCAACTTAAATTGAAAATGGCCTGATGATTGAGAACCGAAATGCTTACTGCGCCTCACTATATAATGCAGAATTGGTTCGCAAGGAAATTGCGGATGAAACTGATAGAATCACAGGGAAGTCGAAACAAATTTCTCCTGTCCCTATCCACTTGAGTATCTATTCACCCAATGGTATGTTTTCCTTTATGAACGTATCATTTCGGTCTGACGAAAGAGTTTAATTCTAACTTTACGCCGCTGATGCTTTTGGGTTGTTTTCTGCAGTTGTGAACTTGACCCTGATTGATCTTCCTGGGCTGACTAAAGTTGCTGTTGGTAAGTTTTTGTTTGTTAATTTGTCATATAATTGAAGAGGCTTTATAATCATTTTGACTGAATTTAAAGATATCTGATTTCTGCAGAGGGACAACCAGAAACTATAGTCCAAGATATTGAAACTATGGTCCGAACCTATGTTGAGAAGGTTAGTAAAGAGGTTCTGTGAGTCTCTGTACGATATGTTTGTTTATTTTTTTTGTTCAAAACATTGTATTTTGGTATTGATTTATGAATTTCTATTTGAGATTGAAATTTTGTTCTGTTGACATGCAGCCCAACTCCATCATACTGGCAATATCTCCTGCAAATCAAGATATTGCCACATCAGACGCTATCAAACTTGCAAAGGAAGTTGATCCATCTGGTGAGTTTGATATCACCATCGACTAAAGCATGAAGATTGAAAACTGTGTCATTCTAACTTGCTTTTGCAATCTCTATATTTCGCAGGTGAACGCACATTTGGTGTGTTGACGAAACTTGATCTAATGGACAAAGGAACTAATGCACAAGATGTAAATCCCCCCTTTCTAAATGTTCAAGAATTTAAATCATCCTTCTAGTACTAAGAACTAGAATATATTTCTTCACTCAACTTGCTGCATGTGGAAGTTTAGAGAGATGCTTTCTTTCAAACATACTGCAGTAATCCTCTATGTTTTACTTTCAATAGGTTCTAGAAGGAAGAGCTTATCGTTTGCAACATCCTTGGGTGGGTGTTGTGAATCGATCTCAGGCAGATATCAACAAAAGTGTTGATATGATTGCTGCTAGACGCAGGGAGCGTGAGTATTTTGCTACAAGTACTGATTATGGTCACTTGGCAAGTAAAATGGGTTCTGAATATCTTGCAAAGCTTCTTTCAAAGGTACACTTTCTGTCTCTCGGCTATAACATGTTTCACCTGGCTGGATTTTAGGAGGATATCTTGTAACATGTTCCACATTATTGCGCAGCACTTGGAAAGTGTAATTAGATCAAGAATACCCAGTATCACTTCTTTGATTAACAAAAGTATTGAAGAACTTGAAACAGAGATGGACCACCTGGGAAGGCCCATTGCTGTAGATGCTGGAGTGAGTTTTTTGCATCCCTCACCTGATTTCATTTTATACTTCCTTTTGGTTGGTGCTGACTCTTTCTTGTTGTCCAGGCCCAATTATATACCATCTTGGAACTTTGCCGTGCTTTTGACAAAATATTTAAGGAGCATCTGGAAGGAGGGTATGTTTATTGTTTCGCTTTCTGTCTTTCATTTCCTACAGCTGCATCTTTGATGTTTGCAAATGATTCTCACATGTTTTGGTACTGTTACTCATTGGTTTCTATATTTGTACACAATGAAATGGTGCATTCATGGTAACTTCGTGTCCTAATTTTCAAACTAGCATACTGTATGTAGTTGTAGAGTCTAATCAACTGCCTGTTAAAATTTCCAGACGGCCAGGAGGTGATCGCATTTATGGAGTTTTTGATAATCAGTTGCCAGCTGCTTTGAGGAAACTTCCTTTCGATCGACATCTTTCAGTCCAGAATGTAAGAAAAATTGTTTCAGAGGCTGATGGTTATCAGCCGCATTTGATTGCTCCTGAGCAAGGTTATCGGCGACTTATTGAGGGCTCATTGAATTACTTCAGAGGGCCTGCTGAAGCGTCTGTAGATGCTGTAAGTAGTTCCTTGGCCAATTTTACGTGAAGTGTTTAGGCTAATTTGTTGCATCCTTGAGTGATATTCAATTGTGTTGTGCAGGTTCACTTTGTGCTAAAGGAACTTGTGAGAAAGTCTATGGCAGAGTGTCAAGTAAGTTTCTCTAATAGTACTGTTTATAATATTTAGTCCACCCTTAGTTTCTTCTATTCACTGTATTTCTTTGATGAAACAGGAATTGAAGCGGTTTCCAACTCTGCAATCAACAATAGTTGGTGCAGCAAATGAATCTTTGGAAAAGTTCCGTGATGAAGGCAAGAAAACAGTTGTGAGATTGGTTGATATGGAATCTTCATATCTGACTGTTGATTTCTTCCGGAAACTACCCCAAGAAGTAGAGAAGTTGGGGAATGCAGTGGGTGGCAATCCACGGGAAAACAGGGGGAATCAACGAGAAGATCCACGGGCTCACTCGGCTGCTGCGAATGATATTGATCGATATGCAGATGGACACTTCCGGAGGATAGGGTCAAATGTCTCATCTTACATACACATGATTTCCGAAACACTGAGAAACTCAATCCCCAAGGCAGTTGTTTACTGTCAAGTCAAGGAGGCCAAACAGAACTTGCTGAATTACTTCTACACCCAGATTGGAAGAAGAGAGGTATGTGTTCTTTTCACTTTTAGTTAAGCCCCGGACATTCGTGCCAACAAGATCGCTTTTGGGGATTACCTATATTCATTAATGTTACAACATTGCAGGGCAAGCAGCTGGCTGAGTTGTTAGATGAAGATCCAGCATTGATGGAGAAGAGACTGCAAGCCAGCAAACGACTTGAACTCTACAAGAAAGCAAGAGACGAGATTGAGTCAGCTTCATGGATACGATGAAGTTGATGTGTTGTGTGTAGAGAAAGAGAGATGTTTTGTATGTACCATACTATTATACTAGTGGCACTGTAACTGTGGTTGCAGCAGATTGTTGATTTCTCAGTGGGCAGCTGGCATCCCCTACATTGTTTGTACCAGTACTGTTTTCTGATTCATTTTGCAGTATATTAGTTGTTGGATTGAGATTTTACACCCTAGTAGTAATATTCATTAGTTCTTTAAATTAATTATATCTGGGATTGCCATTCCTTGCTTACCAAGTGATTCGTGTCTTAAACTTTACTGTATATACTTTGCTACTGAAGATCAAATCTGGGTAATGAAGTCAACAGTGCCTGAATAAAGAGGAATCACAGCACGAAAATGAACTGATATTGAAACTCAAGTTCGTTAAAAGATCTGTTTGGTATTAACTTGATGCTTTTTTGTGATTTTAGGTGTCAGCTGACATCTGGTTATGAAGACAATATAGGTAAAATACGATATTCGAAGGCTAGCATAGCCGTCTATCCAAGTCATCCAAGTCTAACAGAAACTCAGCTTTGGACACAGTAAAATATGTATAATCCAACAGTCTCTTAATTTAAAGTCAACCTTTGTCAGATTGAAATTCAAAATGATAAGTAGAACACACAGTGCTCTCATACTAGTGAAATTTTTTGAGATTATGAATCCCCAGAAACATCAGGATATTATTGTAGTTCTGGGAAAGAATGACAAGTTCCCAATTAACTTGTTAAAAGCTGTAAAATCATGGCCTCCAATGGCTTAAAGTGTGGCTTTCACTGTGACTGGCTTCTTCAAGATAACGTCTAAATCCTTCCACAGCTTCGGGTCTGCAAAATTCTCAATCACAAGACTTGCCCCAGCTGATATTAGAAGTTCTTCAGCGTTCCTTGTAGATATACCGACAACTGGCATCCCAGCAGCCACCCCAGCTTTTGTTCCAGATGAAGAATCCTTCAATTTTACCAAATGTATTAATCCTCAATAATGTAGATCAATATCACAATTGCTATGAGATGATTCTTTTCACATTCTGTAACAAAATGTCCATGCAAAAAAATTAAGTGTATACTGTGTACATGCACGAAAGATTTGGTACCTCAAAGATGAATGCATGCTCAGCAGATATTCCAAGTTCCTTGACAGCTCTCAAATAGGGGTCCGGGAAAGGTTTTGCTCGTTCACATTCAGCTCCAATGATGAGCAATTCGAAGAATTCTCCCAAGTTAAGCAGTGAGATCAACAGTTCAGCATTTGGCCTTGGAGCATTAGTAACTGCAGCTCTTCTCACACCATTTTCTTTCAACCATGCACACAACTTATCAAGCCCAGTCACAGGTTTCAACTGCTCTGAAGCAATTCTGTGTATATGATCTCAACGTCAGATCTCATGGAACTAATACGTATTAATATTAAATATCTGGTGATATCTTGGCATATAAATCAACAGGTAGAAAAAAATGAATAAACACAGAAGTGATCAAGAAACAATGGGAAATTAAAACATTTAGAAGAGCTTTACTTTCGGAACAGTGCTTCCTTGTCTTCCATAAACTGGCGGGCCTTTTCTATTTCCCAATCAGGAAAAAGAAGATGACAGAGATCCTCATTATGCCCACCACTGATATTCTTACTGAAGTACTCCTCCGTGATCGGCTCTCCTCCATTGAATCCTACCTGTTAGGAGTTGACATAATAAACCAATAAGAGTGGGAATATGACAAGGAATCAGATTCAAAAGGAAAGGGAGAGAATGTACCTCCTGAAGCATTTCTCTGAAGGCATGGTAGTGAATGGGATCCGAATCACATAAAGTGCCATCGATGTCGAACAGTATTGCTTCCAGTGGAGCAACAGAGGTAAGCAATGGAGGGCTGATACACATCAGAGATTAGAAAATCATATAAAGCAGGACCATTTCGAAAACATAATTCTTGATGGAGATATATAATAGTGAAACTAACTAAGAAGTAGCCAACTAAATTTGAACACAGCAATGTAAAAAATATAGTATATTAACAACCATAAAACCAATAAAAGAAAAGTAGCCTTGTATCTACACCAGAGCAAATCATTAGAGCTCTTTCCTCCTCATTTTGCACATACATTTTCTGCTCGTAAAGTCTATCAGTTTGCTTTAAAGGTGGAATTACAGCACATGATAGCATGGATCTCTAAATTTTCTGTATATTTGTATCTATTTGCAACAGATTAAAAGGGAATCCCTCCGATATGAATTGGAAAAGTGTCGGTCATGAAAAGGCATTTTGAGAGGCAAAGATTGAAAATTGCAGTCATCATTGAGCACGGACATCCATGTGAAGTAAATACACATCGCTAGATTGACGATTAATCCAGCCGGGTAAAACCTAAGCATAAACCGCTATGTTGTAGTAAAACATGAGTCCAAATAAGTTGTTCAATCAACTGGCATCAGACTGCCTATACTATAGTGATAAGCTGAATATGTTGTTGGTGAGTGAAATCGAGTAAAGTAGAAGACAAAGCAAAGCATAATGAAGCATAACATTTGTACAATCGTTTATTTATTTGTGAATATTCATAACATATACAATCCAATACGGTGTAAAATGACATAGAGCGAGCAGAAATGAGCAAGCATTTGGGATTTGGATTTAAAGTAAAGATGATGATAGAGTATGATCGAAAACGAAATCGGAAGATACCTTGCAGACATGTTTGCAGAAAAGGCACGAGGAGCAGCAGTGGGAGGAAGGTTTGGCGAGAAAGAAGAGGTCCTCCTTGTCGTTGTTGTGAGAAATTGAGAAGAAAAGTGTAAAGCTGAAATGGCCATTATATAATACAGTATATAGGGCAGCGAAGGAACT
This sequence comes from Plantago elongata, assembly GCA_036897095.1. NCBI lineage: Eukaryota > Viridiplantae > Streptophyta > Magnoliopsida > Lamiales > Plantaginaceae > Plantago > Plantago elongata. Next base: position 59,555 of record JAYMSP010000065.1, read on the forward strand.
GTGGGTTTGATTTTTGAATTGAATTAAATTTAATTAAAATAAAATAAATAAAATTTTGGGGCTGAGAAAGAAACGTGAAAGAGTTGATGATGAGTGAGTAGTTTGGTTGGTTGATTGTTACTAATTGATTCTTGTCTTGTCAGTTGTCACTCACACACAGGAGAGGAGAGGAGGAGGAGATTCTTGTTCTCTTTCTTATACGTACATACATGTGTTCATGTCCGACTGGTTCATCTTTTCTAATTCTCCTACTGCAGATAATGTGATTGTGAATAATACCTGCTCTCGAGGGACGGAATATTCTATGGATCATCCATTCCAATAATCCTCCTCCTCCTCCTCCTATATTCTTCACATATTCAGATTTCAATTTATTATTTATACTACTGCTAAAATTCCCAATAAACCATTCACGGACTCACACCACCACCACCAACGATTAATTTAATTGCCCTTCCATGCCTCCCAACTTTTCATGTTTATATCCCGTCCGTTGTCATTAATTTAATTCACTATTATCCACATATTATTGATAACTTCACTTCACTATATATTTTCCATTTAATATATCTTCTTATCTATCCTATCTTGCTATGCAAATAACTTCTAAACCACCAAATTTCGATTTCGACTCAAACCTATACATTCCCATCTCTCCCAACCATGTTATGTGAATCTTCTTCATAGTCCCAATAAGATAACAACTCTCACGCTACGATGCTTCCAGTACATGTTGTTGGCAACATTTGAACTAGTTTCCAGCCAAACCTTGAACTGAACTGAATTGAATAACCGTTTCAAGTGAACTTAATAAATCTAAAATGAATTAAGAGAAATACATGCCTTTCCATTAATAATGAAAAGGCCACATTTAATTTTCGCACGAGCAGCTTGGACCTGCCGGAGACAAAATCGGGCACTATAAATAGACGCTAAAGTTAGAACAAAAACGTAGAAATCGTCAAAATACACAAATTTCCATCGATCCTGGCATTTTTTTCTGCGATTACGACGATTCACCGAGATTCCGACGATTCCTACTTTTTCGACGACTTCAATCGATCAAATCTAATACATACGATGCCGAATCAATCAATCAAGGTATTTTGTACCACAATTTTTTTTTGTTTAATGATATTTGAACGATTTCAAATAAAAAATCGATTTTGAAATTGTTCGATCCTAATCAATTTTTATGTGTTATGCCTTTATATAGTCTGGTTGATTTTACATTTGTTTGGGGAAATTTACTGCATGTAGCAAAATGTCTGGTTAATCACTATAAAAGCCTCGGTAGATTTTACAGTTTTGTCTGGAAAATTCCTGCCTGCTGCAATTTACACAATGACTGGGGATTTGCGAAGGAGCCTGGGGAAATTTCTGTCTGCTGCCATTTACACCATGATTGGGGATTTGTGAAAGAGCCTGGGGATAATTACCTTTCGCCTGCGGGGTTTTCCTGTCTGTGCTATTTACACCATGATTGGGGATTGTGAAAGGAGCCTAGGGATATTTACCTTTTGCCTGGGGGATTTTCCTGTCTTAATTTACACCATGACTGAGGATTTGTGAAGGAGCCTGAGGATATTTACCTTTTGCCTGGGGAATTTTCAATATGCATGTTCAATTTAGACCATAACTGGGAATTGTGAAGGAGCCGGGGATATTTTTGCCTGGGGGATTTTTTGTCTATGCAATTTACACCATGACTGGAGATTTACCTTTTGCCTGGGGAAATTTTCAATCGGTGCAATTTACACCATAAATGGGGATTGTGAAGGAGTCTGGGGTATTTAACTGAGTATAACAAAGTAAGTTCAAAGACTCACTGGCACGTAAAATCATCACGCTGCAAAATATTTTTACGACTGAGCCCTCTTTTCAATCTCCTCCTTTTGAGAACTTGCATCAAGTTAGGAACCTGCACACAATACAAATTAGTAAAAGATAGTAAATGCCATAAAAATTAATATGTTCGGAGTCTCGGGTAAGCTTAACAACATAAGTGTTCTTCAACGTTCACCGGCGTTTGACGATCTATTGAATGAAAAATCACCCTCTATTATTTTTCAAGTTAACGGACACGAATACAACATGAGATACTATCTCACATATGGTATTTATCCACAATGGGCAACATTTGTTCCTTCAATCAAAGGTCCAAAAACTAGAAAGGAATGCTTATTTGCACAACACCAAGAGGCATGCAGGAAAGATGTGGAACGATCTTTTGGCGTTCTTCGAAAGCGATTACGTATCCTCAAGCAACCCGGACTTCCATTCACTAAGGAGTTAATGGGCAAAATCATGTACGCTTGTCTCATACTGCATAACATGCATGATAGTGGAAGATGAGCGAGATACTTATGTTAACTATGATGATCGAAGTGAATATGATGAAGAAATGTCCACTGGACCGTCTAAAAGCGGAGTAAGGACTAACTTATTTCGTGAAACCGATACAAGCAACTACACTCATCGACATTCAGTGTTCAATTCAATAGACAACTGATATGCATGATTGGGTAACCCACGAAGCCCTTCAAAATGACTTGGTTGAACACATATAGCAAAAATTTGGTCCAGGCAGATAGTTATTGATACTTTGGGTTTTTTGCATTTATTGTAATTCCTTCTGCAGTGAGTTTGCATTGAGAGGGATGGTAGCTTCCGGATTAGTAAGCAGTGAAATCATGTCCGAAGATAACTCGAAAGACAAAATTGCATCGATGTTAGAAACTGGGCACCAGTAGAGTCTCCCTGGCATGCTACCGAATAATTATGAACTTTAGGTATGTCAACCGTGATTTGCACCTGACGCCACTCATTAAGCAGACAATTACAGACCCACACCGCCCCGTCGTTTAACAATACCGCCACGAACTTGTATATATCGTCTCCGTTCGAAGTGCTCGGATATACGTTCTTGAAGCAGAGAGTTACACTTGCTATACCTTTCCTACTGTTCGATATGTTTGAGTGTTTTTAGTTAAATCTTTTGTAGCGTATGAAAAAGCACATGTATACGCACTAGCTTTTATAATTCATCTCGCTTGGTGCTGATGTGGTGTGCAACAAGCATAACAATCTTATTATCTCAATGAATATATTGTATCTCTTATTTCTGTTTGTATTTAGCTGTTTTATGTTCTGTCAGAACGGAGATAGAGGAAGCATGTTTGTGAACCATCATTAGGCATCAGCAAATGACAAATGCTTCGTGTGCTATGTCCGAAACATTTTGTTTCTCTTGGGAAAATATAACTCCCCAGTAATGTGGTCCGGTCCCTGTAACTAATGGTTTTATGATCTGAGAATAAAATTACAATACATGTACGTTTACATTGATTAGGTTCCTTGATTTTCAATTGAATTACAATACATGTACAGGATTCTATATATGCACCCAGTAAGCTTGTATACCAAGAATGCGGGACCTGCACTGTTGATTTGCATGTGATGTGCCTTTTTTCTTTCACTGTTTTCCTTTTCTCTGGTGTCCATGGATATTTACCCAGTATTTTGCAATTTGGTCCTTGCTCATGTGTGCTGACTCACATGCAATTAAAGTTGAAATATGTATAAATAAATTTTATCTGCTTTTACTTTGGAAAAGCAAAAGCAATTCTGTTCTACAAGGTGTGTCTTTCTTATTCGAAGGAGTCGCGACAAATGCACAGGGCCTCCATTTGAAGGACATTACATTGAGCACCACGTGTGCACATTATTTACTGAATCCATAATCCTCTAGCCTTATGGATCCAACAGTTTAAAAAGTTCAAAACTTCAACATATTAGCACGTATGCTTGCTGTATTTCACAACCAGCTTTTGTCGCGTATTCTACAATGCTTCATGCTCGCTCTACTTAGTTATCGCTTCTCATTAACCAGTTTCTCAAGGCGTGGAAAAACCTAAACTGGTCATGTATATGAAACACAACAAAAGTTATCCATCTATTCAAAAGATGTCCTTCCATATAATGACAAAAGATTCTACTTCGTCAGAACAGAGCAACCCATCAGTACCAGAGGCACCTTTTGAGTAATGTTAATATGATATTCATAAATCTCCTAGTACTAGTCTTCTTCTGGTATGGAACAACAATGTCCGTCACTTCAGAGGGACTCTTTGTTGCGCGAAAGTGTTCCAATGACTCGATCACCAAAGGACACAGAAGTTACATGGTTGAGTATATATTTCTACTGGTACAAAACGCTTCAAATAACCTGATCTGGCATAAATAAGGTTCTATAAGGTTCTAACTTCCAAGACATCGAAGGTTGTAGATTACTGCACTACTGATGGTGGGATAGTTTATACTCGTTTACACCTCCAGCTGCCAGCTGGTGCTCTCCATTTTTCCTTTCGGAAACGCTATCCATTGCATTGAAAGAACAAGGTAATGGGGTAAAGTCCCGTGATATTTGAGACCACCACAACTGCAAATCAACAATTACATGGACTTTTAGCTTCAACAGTAAATCTTTGATGCACCAGTCAGATATAAACACCATTGTCATTATTTTTTGAACGGCAAAAATATATTAAGGACTAAAATGTTTACAGAAGCTGCAATGCTTAGTTTATAGGTATATATCCCCTTCCAACCGACTAGGATTGTAAACTTAAACTGATTGCAATGCAAACTGCAAACTTCCATATGTCAAGGGGCAAATTGTACGTTCGAAAGACATCAGTGAAGATGACTTGACATATTCTTGTATCAGACACGGAAAAAATATTGCACCAATTTTTTTTCATTGAAGCCCTAACCTGAAAGGAATCCACCCCCTGATTAGTCGTATCCGATTCTAAAACATCAAATGGCGATAGCTGCGGCCTCGAATAACACGCTGGTAGCGGTACTGCATGGAATCTATCAAGCTGAGACTTATCCGTTCTTGAACAAGCCTGCACCACTTGCTCAATGTCAGCACATGCAACATTATACATTCTTTCAGCTTCTAAACACGAGTAATAAATCGGGACTTACCATCTCACAAGGCATCTTTGAATGCCAAGGGTTGCAGGGCGGATCAAGGGCGGGTCTCGCTGGACGTACAATAGACCAACCTAAAAAGATATGGATTAAAGAAGAAAACATCATCTTAAATTTCACCATAAGGTTCAACACAAAAGTACTATAAATTCTCTAGTAAGATCTGTTGCAATTTGTTGCCTTCCAAAAATGCCCCTTTATTTTTTGTGTGTTCTTGCAAGCTAGCCTTTTCATTTTGTTCTGCACATGATCTTTCTTTAATCCTATGTTCAATAGTAATAAGGAGTTCCAGATGGTGTAAGTCTCTCTCCCTCTCCCTCTTCCTCTCCAAACTTAACAATAGATTCTGAAAGCAGACATTTCAACTCATACCTGTATAAGTGCGATGGCAGAGGGATCGTCAAAGATCTCAAAACTACCATCAAAAAAATAGTTAACCTGCACATATGAGGGAAGATCCTTCAGTTGAATGACAGATCCGCACCTTTATAATACCACACAACACGGCTACATGCATTATCTGATTTAGCAGAGTTAACAATATAGAACTGTAAATATCAGCATGCTAGTGCTGCGAGCGGTTATTTAGATTTGAGGAGGCAGATATAAATACAGATCATCAAATTATCATATCATTTGATTTATTAAAATTTCAGAGGCAGAAAGTTATTAGATTTATTCACTCTCTGATGTTATTATCGATTTCCCTTTACATTTCTAAATTATTCTATTATTTCTATACTGTACTCTTAAAATCCGTGACAAGCTCACTGAGAAGTTGTTTCTGAGACGGAGGGAGTATTACAAAACTTAATATTCTAAATTTTGTTATGTAATGAATTACTTACATTTTAGCATCACAGTTTAAGACAATACCTAGTCAAACATGAACCTGGCCAACCACAAACTTCTAAAATGTAAAAATTATTTTTGGGATGGAGATAAACATATTGCATGTGATTGGAAGTTGGAACCAAGTAAACCCAAGTAAAATGTTCTTACAGCAAACTCTGTGCTGGCAAGGGATTGAACAAAGTCCATTAGCTGGAGTTTAGCCCAAGAACGAATATTATCTGTTTTAGGAAGGCGTCTCCAAGGAGCACCAAAGCATAACCTATCTTTTGGGAATTTTCCATTCCGTGCATCAATAACGAACTCTTCCAGGAGCAACAATGCTTTGTCCATGGCAGGATTTACCACAGTCACCTATAAGCAGCCCCAAATGATCAAATACAAATCTAAGAATAAACTACATGAGCATTCAAACAATAAAGAACAAAGTCCGATATCGTGTACAAAAATGTCCATCCTTACTGATAAGTTGTGAGATACCCAGAGTCCCAGACCACAAATTAAAGTCCAGGGTATGTCAAATTATAAATATCAGACTTATCATGAGCTACAGAGTGTTTGTTCAACTGAAAATTACAGAAAGAAGTTTATGTTGGTCGCTGCTTACAGTGTGTGGGTACACTTCATATTTCCTGATAAATTCTATAGGAATAATGTACCATGTTTGGAGAAGTCCTATTTAAAGTTACTCCGATAACTACAACGGTATTGGTGTATGATTCCATAAATTTCTTGTGTGGCTCTTGTAAATTTTACAGGTGTTTTATTGTGCAATACCAGACAATAAATAAAAAATATGGCTTGTAAATGATGATTGCTTATCAAGTATCTATGGCTGGATGGGTCCGTAACGCATATGATCAGGAACATAAACAGATTTGCAGAACATGGTTCTTCAATACACGAATTTTATCAACTGTGCCCTGCGGTAAAAAAGAAGTTCAAGATAAACAATGTTAACTGTGAATCAAAGGGGGGAAACTTTTGATGGAATTGTTTTTAAATTTTTTTATTAGTGTCTGTTATAAAGATCTAGAGGGAAGGGGTGGTCAGAACTCAGAACCACTTAAGAGTGGGCATCAACATCAGGATAAAGAGGGCATTTATCATCATATGAAAATCATTAAACTATGGGTGGGTACACACAATGTACAATGAAACTAAGGAAGGCACATAACAGGAAAGAATCCTGATAACTAATTTCCATTTAAAGATCTAAGCCAACTAAATAGAGTTATTATAGTATGATAGAAAGATTTTTAGATGTTGAATAGCACGAAGGACTTTTGAAGCATCTAGTATGTGTTTTCCTCAACACATGCTATACACCTTCGTTAAGGATTTAAGAAAAGAGGTAATGACTCCTTCAATAAGGAAAGACAAGATGCAAGCATAGTGGATACATGCAAAAAAAAACATACGAAGGAGGATTTCCACGGAAAAAATATACCTTCTCATGGGAGTTGGGACTACTAATTCGTGACTACCAGGAAACAATGGGCATATAAGAAAAGGAATCGTGCATTGTTTAAAAGCACAAATAAAGTAATTTATGCTCATAAAAGACATATACTGTACATTATAAACTTTTGTATTAGAACTAGAAAAGAACCTACTTGCATATATGCCAGATACAAATCCACAGCATCTTCCATTGTATTTTCTTCATGCGTACTCATCCTAGTCATTGATAGATTATTCATTCAGCTCCAAGCAATACATAAATGGCTTATTTTTAGAAATAACTAGACAAATATGTTGTCAAATACACAAATTACAGCATGCACAAGGAAAACCCAACTAATGCGTGTATGACTGGGAAAAAGGTACTTGCTCAGTTTTACGTCCGACTCTTTCCACCCAACTCAGTCTACTGTTGATTATGCAAAAAAACTTAATATGTAAGATTTGACGAAGTGAAAGCTCTTGCGGACTTTTTCTTTTTTTTTAATTATTAGCAACTACACTTGAGAGTTACCATTGTGGCATCACTAGTCCAAAGGATAATGTTCTGCAATAAGAAAAACCATTTTAGGAAATGGATTACAACTGACACTGTGTTCCAGAAATGAATGTCCATTTAAGAGGGTGTTTATCAGGGCTTAACAAGGAGACTAGGAGGATTGATAATCTTAGTGCTCCACATTACATGTTATGGCCCGTGAAGCGGTGGTATTCCTCCAATCTCCAGCCAAATTGAAGGCACATATTGAGCCATATTGAACCCCCAGTAGTTTGTAATCAAGGCAACCGAAATTCAATATGCACAAAATTACGCATCCAACCCATGGCTTGCCACTGAACAAGTCCTTTATGTTTATACTTTATTACTGATGGAAGTTCTAGTTTCCCGGGGAACACGTCTTCCAAATATTTGGATGGGTGATTCATTATAAATCCAGGTGTAAAATTAAATATAATCAAGTAGAATAAAATAATCAAGCATGGAAAGGGCATAATAGAGATGAAAAAAATACTTACTTTTGGTGGTAATTACTTAGCTTGAGGGCACAGAACTCGAAAAGATGGCGTGGATTCGGTCCAATTACATTAACGAGCACATCCCACTGCAGATCCAACAAACATTTATGATACTCTGAATAAACTAATGGTAACTCTAACTGTGTTTCCTTATGTGCTGTGTCCATGGAGACTGTCTTCGTGCAGGTATAATTGGAGGTATGTAGGCATGCAAAACTCAGAAATTGCATTAGGTCATATTGAGAAGTTTAATCGTTTCTTCTCCAAGGACATGGTACGCTGATTGGATTAAGCAATAGGCAGGCTTCATAATGAGTAGGAAATGGATATGCAACTACTGTGTGACTGTTTATATTCATGATCAAACTAATCTGTATTCCTTTCCTCAAGTTATTTTGAGGTCACTCAAGCATCCACTGGATCGGAGACCTCAAAAAAGAAAAAAAGAAAAAAAAGAAAAAAAAGAAAGAAAAGAAAGTAAGAAAACAACTTGTAGAATTTACGGCTCCTTTTGTTACCCTGTATGTGTGCATATTGTCTGATAAAATTGCTTGCACTGTATCGAACAAAATTATATGATTTTAAGTAATTGATACAACATCAGAAAAACTTTTAAAAGGCAAGAACCAAGTAGTGGCCAAGACTCTAAGAGGGCTGGGTTATTCAATTAATGCTCTCCATATATCTTTTGATCACACGTGCAATGGCAAATTGGAATAAAGCCTCACATTGCATCCGTTATCTGTCTCTAAACTCTATGACTGACAATTTCTTCATATAATACTAAATGGGGAGCAAGTTTAATATTGGGAATCATGTGCATAGTATCATGTAGTTTACTCAAGAAACAAAAGATAGAAAGTACAGGTGGTTGACCATACCTCAGACTGAGTAAAGTATTCACCAACCATATGTACTTTTGCTTCTGCAGGTGTCCACCCAAATGTCTGCAATTAGAAGTGACAGCCTAAGCTGATTAGCATTCACATCACTGAGAATCACTGTCTAACCTAGAAAGTATATAATTCAAAAGATAGTGAAGAATTTTACCCCATCTATGAGTTCAAGTTCATAGAGATCTTAGGAATGTATTCATAACATTGTTTTACCAGGACAAGTTTTTTATATTGGTGGAGGTGCCATTTGGGACATTTAAAACGGGTGTAGAGAAGTTTAAAATGATTCATTTATAATATTTCTCCAATAGATAGGAGTATAGAAGCATGCACATATTTTTGCTACTCAACAGTGGGATTTGCCTCCAAATGATTACTAGAGAATTAACCGTCAACTGAAGATAACATATCAAACTGAATACGTATGACACTTCGAAATAGAATGAAGACATGCAACACCTATAATAAGATGGTCGGTGAATTTAAATAGTAGAATCATCGTCTCCATCTGAACCTCATGGGACAGATTCCTTGACCCACCCCCTTTCACCTCCACAATAGACACTAAAGCGGATAGTTGTGGTCTTGTGGAGTTCTGGTGCCCCCACCAGAATGTACCTTTCTTGCAATCAATAAGATAAAGCGACACATTTTTCCATGTTGTCTCTACATTGCTATAACGACCAAACTATGCAGGCCATGAGTTTTATTTTTTACCACATGCTCCGTTGCAAATGCATGACACGAGAGTTTCCCAGTCCTGCTACTATAATTAAAATCAGAAATGAAACTACTAACAATAACATAGCCCATAAAACCTAGAGAGAGAGAGAGCACCTCACGCGAGATGAAAATCTCTGGGAATCCAAAATCCATAAAAGCTCGGAATGAGTAATAGCTGCATAGGTTATTTCCAAACTTATTAAAAAGTGGAAGTAGTATGTGTGTGTGTAATTCTCTATAACTGTTAGAATTACAGCTAAATTCAGATTGAAAGCAAAATAAAGGAGACAGGAAACAGATTCTCTGGTTACTTTACTATTTGTAAGACTTACTTCAGATGCAGTTTTATTTTCTCAGAAAAAAATAATCAAGCCACCAAAGGAGAAAATAAGATGAAATTCATAGCTAGTTTATACAACCACTCGGAACAATTTTCTAGCTTAGAAGAAAAAACAGCTTATATGGCTAGTTATGGAACTTGAATTCATATAATACATTTTCAAGAATTATCAATGACAAATATGAAAAGCCAAATAGGTTCTGCGGCCGTTCTAGTGGTAGTCAAGAAGATAAAAACAAATAACAAAGGAAAAGATCATCAGGAATCAGCTTTATATGTACTTCTTGACTGTGAAATGTAACAGAAAAAATAGAAATGCTAAGTGATTTAGTCGTAAAATCAGTAAGCATTTGAGTAAAATCTGCCCGCCGGCATACAAACCGACTATCAATAAATACACACTGAATAACAATGATGACATACAGTCGTACAAAAATTTGCCATAAAAGAGATGTATTGTTTGAAAGATCTTATCTCAGTTCAAACTGATTCTATCGTTTTATCGTGTGCTTGGCAAATTGAAAGACCATTTAGATGACTGGAAGGTTATAGGATACATTACCTATCAGATGTTATAAGAAAAGTTGGAATACATCTTTCGTTTACACCCAAGGCTACTATTCTCCAGATCAGGCTATCGTGATACATGGGTCCACATATTGTTGCATCATCATCTGCAATTGCATTCTTCAGGACCTCTATATTGTTTATCACCAGCTTTGGCTACTCATTTGACATAGTCAGAAAAGAAGAATAAGAGATGCAAGAAATTATTGTTATTGCTTAAAAAGTGAGGCATTGCCCATAATCATCTCATACACATTGCAGGCGAAACTAATTTAAGCTAAACATGTAACTGAGTTCTGCTACAACCAACTTACGCTAACTTAGCAGGAAAAGCTGGCTTGTTATTCAGTTATTCTTCGATCACATCAGGCATTTGGTTTGGAAGAAGAGAAGAACATCTACCGAATTAAAGAAAACACCAATTTGTTCATGATGGAATCAACCACATATAAGAGAACCAATTTGTGTTTGAGTTAACTAATCAATCCCCAGAACATTCTAATTTTCACCTTTGGAATGTAAAAAGCTACGGGTTCAGGTGACCTAGATTATCTGAGGGGTTCCAATCTCTTATTTTCTGAGTTTCTATAATGAAAAGAAACCAATATTTACACTAATTTCAAAATTGAACTGTGCAGCTAAATTACCTGAAAATGGTCCATTTTAGCAGCCAAGGACAACAATTCAAGCAACAAATAAGGCCAATCAGTAGCAGAATTAGCCAAGGACCGCGAAAACCCACCCTTCTTGTTCAAATCTCTAATGGCATTCTCCCTCCACTTTTCTTGAACCCTGATCACTTCCTTGGTCAATTTCAGAGATGCCATGGCCTCCCTGTGGAAAGATCTTGCATCCACAGCCAAACTCCTATCTAAAAGCCCGTCAATCTCTTGTTCACTCAACCTCGCGGAGAATTTATACACCGCAGTGTCCCACAACTTGGATGTCGTAACCCTATTCCTTTTATTAACTACAGCCACTTTGGAACCTAGAGAACTTCCCTCGGAGTTCAAGATTTGATTGAGGGCAGTGGTTGGACTATGCCATTTGGTGAGAGTGGTGAATATTTGATGGGAGCTAATAGCACCAAGCTTGATGGCTTCAAGAACCATAGCCTCAAGGCAGTGTTCAAGCTGACCCCTTAGTGCACCAAGTTTAGGTGGGGAACAAATGGACCATGAGGTCCATGGAAATGAGTTGCCGTGCTTTGGGTGGTGGTCAGCTATTGACTCAGCAAAGTCGACATAGCCAGTGATATGAGGACCAGTGTTCCATTTCTCATATAGACCTGCCGGACCAAAATGAAGAGTCATTGCTTCATATTTGTTCCATAGTGGATGACATGATAAAGGTAATGTAAGGAAAATGGTAACAGAATAGGAGATAGTGTTCGCAGTATAGAACAATACAAATGCCAGATGAACAATTAATACATAAATTGTACCATTGCCTACTAAAACTTGTGGAAAATTGGATATAGAAGACTGGCAGAGAGTGCTTAAAACATTCATGCGTCTGTATTAAATTAACAGAACCAAAAGATCATTAAGTTAAACAAGATCACTCTACAGTCCATATGCATAACAAAAAATTCTAAGGCTGGCAAATGATAGAATTCCAGATGACCAACAATATACTGAGTATACAAATGCATATTAAAAGTTGCAGAAAATGAAAATGTACACGGCTAAAGAGAGTGTTTGAGACCTTTATACATCAATATTAGATGCCACAAGTAGTGAACACCTAAAACTTTAAACATAATAAGTCTAAAGCCAACATGCAGAATGAAAATTGTAAGCTCGCAGGAATAAAATTTGAATATATGAAGACCTAAATAAAAAGCTTAAGAAGTTTTCTAAAATTTGAGTATATGAAGATCTAAATAAAAAGCTTAAGGAGTTTTCTAAAATTTGAGTATATGAAGATCTAAATAAAAAGCTTAAGGAGTTTTCTATTTTCACTTACGTTCAAGGATGAGGGTGGTTTTGCCAACTCCACGGGGACCATGGAGGATAAGAGGTTGGGTGACACGGTGTTGCTGGGCATGTCCGTTGAGGACTGTTTCCAGCAGGGGTCGTGGAACGATACGCCATGCATCCTTCACCTTCATTGAACTAAGGAAAAGAGTTTGATCGAGCACTCCTGTCCACCCTAGAAATTATTTTATCTCCGTATTAGTAAATAGTACTAGTAATTTATATCAGCCATTACCCAAAAGATAGCATACTGGATTATACCAAGTACAAGCAAGATTCAGATTTTGCAATGATATGCAATCTATAACTCGATCTAAAGATTCTCTTGACAACGAAGTGCAGCTCGGTTGATAAGACGCTTCACCTCCAACCAATAGGTCGGGTTCGAGTCACCCTTTAGCCGTTTTAAAAATAAATAAATAAAATCTAAAGATTCTCTTGTTTACAAGGTCAAGGGATCTGCCTGTATAAACCCATGAAGATGAATAGTAAACCACAAACCCGAGCACAAAACAAAGAATTGTGCAACCACAAGTTAAACGTATCACGCCATGAGTAACCAAAAGGGGAAAAGGTATAGGTACAAATGAGCATTTGAATGGAACAATGAATGAAAGACCACATCTTTTCGAACTAAAGCAGTAGCAGCATCATCAATATTTCCTGGGCTATTGAAAATTTTGTAATGCGACTATATACTAGTGTATTTCGGATGGCAAGTTATCTACTGTTTGTCATAGTTTACTTGGTTACCCCCGTGTTTAGAAGTAAGGTGTTCAAGTAGATATGTTTTCTTGCTTTGTTTGTAATGAGTTGATGTACTGAAACTGTCATATGGAACAAAACTATCTAGTGAGTATAGAGATTCACCAAAAACACATATCGGATTAGTGGCCTTACTCTAAGCTTGTTACTTCGTGTGGGACAATTTCGCAAACAGGTGGCAGGCAAACTTCAATTTGTAAATGACACATTGTAAACCCACAAAGATACAGTAAGGTTAAGCACAAATTTTTACGATCAATGAGAATATATTAGATTTAGATAAAGCACAAGGGAAAATAAAGATTGATGGCTCCATTTCTAAGCTTGAAAAATCATCATAGAAAGTGCTACAAATACCTGAAAAGGAAAATAGGATCAATTGCGTAAGCTCATCCACAGAGTAGCAGCAAGTAAAGTGAGGCGATGAATTGGTGTGTGGTTTAAAAGAGTGATTTTTTCTTCTCCTCTCTCATTGAATTGAATTATGAGCAAAACCCCATAAACCACAGTAAGAAGAACTAAGAAAAACAAATCCCACATATAATAATATATTTGGACTTAGACCAAGTCCAAACCAAATCTTCTTTACGGACTTAATGTGGATCGAGACAATATCCAATCCAGATCCAATTTATTTTGAAGAAAAAAACTTTTAGCCTGTTGAGAGAAATGAAAAGGAAAAAAAAAGAATACAGGTCTCTTAATCGTCACATCTCACATACCATTTGACAAAACCCTAATTGATTAATTTCCCTTACTTTACCATTCACTCAAGAATCATCATCACCATCATTAATATAATATCACTCATTCCATTCCATTAAAAATCAAATCTGATTAAAAATCAAATCTGAGGGAAGAGGAAGAATAAGACCAGAAGATTGGCCCAGCACAATGAATTTCAGATTTTGAAATAAGTATTGTTGTAATATGAAAAAACTATTAAAATAAATATTATTGTAATATGAATAAATTTCAATATGAAATTTTGATTAATAATATATGTATTTTTATTGGTAATATGGTCTGTCTCTATATAGTTGGTTTATTTTATTCGGATTGAACTACCGAATGCCAATTGGATACATGAATAGCTTTGCTTTACCTTATAATTGGAAAAAAATAAAAAGTTTACATTTGTTTACCACTAAATTTTCAGATTCGTGAGTCTTTTTTGAAAAAAATTAGTTACGTGAACGTGCAGCTTCTTAAACAAGATAGTTAAGCTAGCTATGCGCTTCTTAAATAAGCTAGCTAGTTGAAGAAGATTATCAACGTCGGTAGCTTTTCAGTAATTATAGAATTTAGCTTGGCTTAAACAATAAGCTGGGATAAGTCCTTACTCTATAGTCTGATCTGATTTTAGGGCTTCATTTTCAACATATTTTACTCTGAGTTTAGGAGTTTTCAAATTGAGGGAAATCAAATCTTCCTGCACAACAATAAAGATTTTGTATTAAGACCTATACACTGGAGTCATTTGAGCCATAATCTTGCTCTATATACATATTAACAAGTTTTTGTAGTGACAGCTTAGGCTGGTTAGTATACACAATGCCGCATACTATCACATATATTAACAAATGCAGCCCTAACAAGTAACAAACAGTCTCATGGGGCTGCATTGGGCTTGGACAGGTACTGCTGCCACTCCTCTGGTAAGCCTTTCTTCGTTCTCAGCATCCTTATCGTTTGGTTTGTCAGTGGTATTGCAAGTATGTCATAGTCCTTGGGAGCCTGCGAATGCAAGACCACAAAATCAAGAAAATCAAATGAGGTCTAGTTCTGGCCATTTTAATTGTCGATGTGCTAAAAAATGAAGTTCATCTTAGGTACTTCAAACTTTTAATTGAGGGTCAGCAGATTATCAGATACCTTGGGCACCTTCAACAGTTTCATATTTGCGTCCTCCAACATCTTTTGGCCTTTCTTTGAGTTGCATCTGGAACAGGCTGTAACCTGTTACAAAGATCAGTGAATTAGACAGATTAGATATTCTCAAGGCCATTAGATAGGTTCATCACTGAAGAGATATCTTGTTGCCTCTTGCCTGATCCATGATCATTGCTTTGAGCTCTCAAACAACGCCACACAAGTGCTAGTTAATTGATAATTCTATGCCGTATATATAGCCTGGTACTTTATTGCATTTGAGTTATCAATTAATCAATACAGACAATGTTCCCCTGTTGGCTGCTCTACCAAATAAGAACATATGTTTTCTTTAAAACACTTTCACTGTTTTTTTAAAACGTCACCCTTAGGATCCTGATGTTACCATACAAAGTCAATTCATCAAGCAGAGTACCAAACATATCCAGCTAATACATATTGATGCGTGCGGGCCTTAAACTTGCACAGACAGTGGATCCTTGACGAGCAGACTACATATACTAGACAAGTTGACAAGAGTAGCATAAGGGATCTCTGTTTGTTAATTCCTCAAGTTGAAATTACCATTTTTTTTATTTTTTTTTCCAGATCATAGGAAAGTAGATGCATTCATCTTATGCCGACTAACATTTAGACATCTAGAGATTATAGAGAACTATATGCTTAACTAAACTCTGTTTTGTCCATCTACAAACAGATTGGAGACATGATATGAACGTTTCTTACTAGATTTTCCCATGTCCACTGTCCACCACGTGCAATCGGCACAACATGATCAATTGTTAGGTTCTCAAAGGAAGAGCAGTATCTACAACATATGTAGAAGAGGAAAAGGATTAATTAAAGGGAATTGATAGAGCCAAATGCTAATGACTAAAGGCAATTAGAGGAGAAGATGGTCCTCTCTGGACAGAACAGAAGCATCAAGATTGGAACTTTTCAATACGTATCAGGAAGAAAAAATACAATGTGGCAAGATTGCAAAAGAAAATTCTCCAAAGTCAATTAAGACTTGATTGCTCTTTATAAAGGCAGATCGCCAAACAAGACCGTACTTTGTAGATAACAAACAGTCAAGCTACAACAAATTAAGTTCAAAGACTCACTGGCACGTAAAATCATCACGCTGCAAAATATTTTTACGACTGAGCCCTCTTTTCACTCTCCTCCTTTTGAAAACTTGCAGCAAGTTAGGAACCTTCACACAGTACCAATTAGTAAATGATAAAAGCCATAAGAAGTAATATTTTGTAAACAGAAAAGAAAGATACTATCACATAGCACCATCCACTTTGCAGCATACCCTCAATACAGCAGGAATATAAAAGGAGCCACTGGGAGAGGTAACAATTTGGTCATAATATTCTAAAACATCGGCCTGCAATTAAGAAGAATACAATGAAATCAAATTTACAGTTAGTTTTACGCAAGAAACATGCACATGCTTGATAAGCAAAAGGAAGTTCAGTAGAAGGCCAGTTAGTTCTTCTCTTTCCCTCTAGCTTCAATCTTTTCATTGATGTTTGGTCTAAGTTTAGTGACAGTCACATTCTAGACAAAATAAAATTCTTAAGCGATATGAAATACTACAACAGATTATACAAACTAGAAAGAAACAGACCTTATCCATGAACTCCAGACAGATGGCGCGTTTCCAGCAGACTATGTTAACAGGCCTAGCATGACAGGTAATTCCTATTAATTAGATTCTTGTCATTCTCAGAGAACTATATGAGTTCTCCTAGCTAGGCCCATTCATCTTAGGTCAGATTGGCCATAAACCATAACAAATTTTCAAGCGGTAAAGATGCAGATTACACCAGTAACAGAAGTGAACAGAACCACAAAAGGTCATCCAGAAGCATACCTATAAGAGATGTCCAGCACCAAGCCTCGGAAAGCAGAAAGCTCATCCATTTGGAACTCTGACTCTTCCAATACATCATCCAAAATTCCATCACCAGTACAAGTACTGTTAAAACTCCTAGCAGAAGATGATGAGGACCCACGACAGATCATGTTGAGCTTGCGTTTGTTAAAAAGAGGAGGTGAAGGGGTGGTGGCAAACGTCAAACTTCCACCACCACCACAAGGCTTAGCTGCTAATTTGCGAGTAGTAGGAACATTGTAATGGTGAAGTAAAAATTCTTTAGATTCAAAACCGATAAGAGAATAGAAGCCGTCACCAGTTCCACTCAAGAATAGAGATGATGACCTTATGCGGCTAGTCCCAGCAGTAGCAAATTGCGCCATTGTAAGTACTTGCAAGTATGTAAAACGGAGAAAAATGGCTTGTTAGAACTTAGAAGCTAGCTGCAATCAATCATCATGACATATCGATTGATTAATTAGTCTTTTTCTGCACTAACACAAGTATATACAATATGAAGGATGAAAGATTGATCAACAGGAGTATTGAAAACTGCTTAATTTACAATCAATCAGGCAATGAGACAACCCGTATCAACCGATCACGAACGAAACACAATATGACACAAAACAAGACAGGTGATTCTACAAAGATGAGAAATGAAAGTATGGTGAATTAAATTTCTTGTTTGATAGAACAACCATGATCATTGAGACTTGAACAACTACTTGACGACTAGCTGCTAGCTTACAAAAATATCTGCGGACACGTGTTCCCGCCATGGCCTCACCCTTAATCAGAATATCTATATAATGTATCTCCATGTATTGTATTGTATTGTATAGTAATAGTATATTCCCATATATATCCAGGCAGCTAAACGTGGAATTTTCGTCTCTTTCTCATCTCAAACTTACTAAACTAGCTAGGCAAGATTAGATTTCAAGACTACTCCTACTACTTAGAAGTAGCCAGTAGGTAAATAGAACTCCATCAATTACCTGATTTCTGCAAGAACCCCACTTAATTGAAGCAGCTCAAAGGCAACTAGTTAGTGCTGCAAAGAATCCAGAAATCAAGCAGCTACCACTTGACAGGTTAGCAGAGGATAAAAAGGAAATAAATTTGGGTTTCCTTAGGTTTCAGAAAAGTTGATCCAGATTTCAGAGTGTAAATGTGTTATCAGTATCCTCATTTTCTCGTAATAAGTGGATATATAAATCTATATTAATATTTTAACTATAATACGATTTTACCGTAGATTTAACACGTTAAAGTTAAAAGAATGTAGTTAAATATTTAATGTTGGTTCAGTCTCTTTTGTATTTCTTTTTTTAAATACTGTAGCATTTTATTTAAACGTGTTTATCCATTCATGAAATTTAGATCCAATGTAGCAAGTGATATTTGAAATGAGTTTCGAACCCAAATAATATCAATCAACAGGGGTTGTATTCAGTATCCAAATACCATTGTTATTTATTGGTTTTCTAGTCTTTTAAACCATAAGTGGTTATATAGTATTTATTGGTTAAGTGTTTGTACACATTCCATCTTGCTAGAGACAGCAGAAGGAGAGTAGTTAACTCACTAAATAAAGAATATGGCGAAAATAAGAATACAACTTCATCCTTCGGAAAAGCTTCAGTAAGAGACGGCCTATTTCAATGGATCAGATTCAGAATAAGATCAACTTGTATACCCAGAAAATGTTAACAAACTCAAACTGCATATCTAAATCCAGTGAGAGATACATTTATGTGCCAATCAAAAATTAGCAACATGATAGAATTGTGAATGATAATAACATCTACAACATTAATGCAGCATCTGAATCTTCATTAGAACCAAAAGTACTAACATAGTATAAGGTTGCAATACATTTCCTCAATCCTCCGGGGAAGTTCACTAAAATAGTCTCAATATAAAGTACTTGGAAGGTCTACGAGTAGTCATATGAAAATCAGATTTCAACCAATCACATTCCTGTGAAGGCCTTCTTACCACCACGGCCAGATGAACCAGCTGGTACGACTTTAAGGACATTGAACCTTACTGTCTTTGACAGGGGTCTGCGTAGTGAAAGAAATCTCAGCTGATATGTACAATCTTGAACAAAACTAAAATACGAAAGTTGCAAGTTACTCAACAAACCTGCACTGGCCAATTGTGACATGATCACCTTCTTTCACACGGAAGCAGGGAGATATATGTGCTGGCGTGTTGGAATGCCTCTTCTCATACCTAACAGCACCTTAAATTCATTAGAAAAGCATGTTGGCATATGTGAGATAAAGCAACAAAACAAAGTTGGATGTGTGGAAAAGAATGAATGAATGTTAAGATAGTGATTTCATTACAGAGACGACTTCGTTTACCTCTGGTACTTCTTGACCCAGTGGAGGTAATCTCTGCGGACAATTATGGTCCTTACCATCTTGGCACTGTGGCATGTCCCTGAAAGGATACGGCCTCTGATGGAAACATCTCCTGTGAATGGGCACTTCTTATCAATGTAAGTACCTGAACAAAACAAGGTGAAACCATACGGAAATTAAAAGAAAATTGAACAGATGGTGATCAAAGGAACGTCATTAAGCAAACATACGAGATACATAACAAATATTTAGACGACAACAGGACAGCCGGCACAAAATCAAAACGAATAAAAATAAACCAAGTGCTAAAAATGAAAAAAAGAACAAAGCTGAGACAACTAAACTAGTTTATTTGTGAAATTACATGACATGAGTCGTGAACCAACAAAGTTGATTCTGATCTAGCATACTGAGTGTTGTTGGGTTACGCTTAATATCAAACATTATTCAACAACAACAAATTTAGGCAAGTAATGTTGAGATTAACCTAACCTAAGAGAGCAGTTGCATACATACAGCTAGTAATTTAAACCATAAACAGAATGTAGAAGAAGTAGATTACAGCACAAAAACAGACAAGCAAAATGAGTGATGAGAAATTGAGAAATAAATGGATTAGTAAATGAATAACCGGAACAGTAATGAGATAGTAATCCAAATGGAAACTAGTACCATACATAAATAATCATGTGATTGATTAAAACAGTAAACACAAAGTAGAAGTTATAGATAGAGAAGAGCTAAAATGGTAAATGCAGTAGCAATAGAAAGAAAAAAAATCAGGTGAAACTACCTTCAATAGCTTCACGAGGAGTTTTGAAGCCGAGGCCAATGCTCTTGAAGTAGCGATTGCCACCCTTTCCAGGCCTATTACCCTTGCCAGACTTTTTGGAGCTGCACCAAACCAAACCAAACCATTACAGAGTCAGATAGATAGATAGATTAGCAGCCTTCACTCAATCAAATGCAAATGCAAATGCAAATGAATTCAATAAGTAAATCTAGTTACCAAAGGAACACCTTGGGCTGCTTCAAGAAAGCTTTTTCCGTCTACAAATCAATAGTATGTATAACAACAACATTAGACCATCGAAGAAGAAGAAAAACTCAACTCCATTCCATTACGATTGGAGAAGATATATGAATGAATGAATACCTGCTCAGCCATCTTGCTTGCACGTAGATGGCGGCTTCTTTGGAGAGAGAGACAATTAAAGTAGACTGTCTGTGTGTATCCCCCACAAGACCCTACGGCCCATTTCCTTGTCCAACTCCACTAATAAATATCACTTGGGCTCAAACCCATCGATAACCCCATGGAGAATATATCGGTATCCGTTCCTCAATATTTAAAATCCAAACACAAACACAATTTCTAATCGCCTTTTCTTTCCTTATTAAAGAAATGAACGCAAGATCGTTTACGTTATAATATTACATTAATTCATCATTCATCAATTAACAATATTATATTAATCCATAGTGTTCATTTTAATTGAGTTCAAGTATTCACGACAACTTGTCGTCTTGTCCACTAAATTTCAGTTGAGTTCATGATTATCAATTTTAGTGAAAAGAAACTCAATTGAACTCATATCACTTACTTTAACTTTTAGGCAATGTTAAACGCATAACAAATTTTACTAAATATAAAATATTTTTAAACATATATAACAAAATTAATTAAAAGTTTAATAATTTACAAATAGCCCTAATACTCTTGAAAGCTCGCTAAAATTTAAAAAAAAACTATTTTATTATATAAAATTATGATTCCAAACTTTAAAAAAAATTATAAACACAATTCAAGCATAAATGCATATATGAGCACTATAATAATCACTAAGTAAGTTTTATTTACAACAATATAATAATTATATTTTTATTTACAAAATCCATTTTACGGTGGCCTGTTAAAAGTGGACTATTTTTTGCCAGGCCACACACTATATGCGGCACGGGCCACGTATAATTTATGGCCTGTCAAAACGCATGTTGCAATTTTACAGTGTGCGTTCTAGTAGCAACAGGTGTCTACATCTTTTTCTAATTTGATTATGTAATATTTTTTCGTAGTGTGTTATTTTATTGTTTTGACTTATACTCCATCGTCTGGATAACAGTGAATTTTTTTTTATCTTTTTACATTTCAATAAAAGTTAAATATATTTTCATTAATTCATTAACCTCCAAAATACAACTCATTCTTAACGACGCATATTGAGACAACACGTATGTTTCCTACTTAATTAGTTGGGTGGATTGCATATGGATCCCTTGTTAAATGTTCTAATTATATCTGTTAGACGAACAATAACATAGTGATACTTGTTTAGATGGATTTAAT
The DNA here is from genome assembly GCA_036897095.1 of Plantago elongata. Classification (NCBI taxonomy): domain Eukaryota; kingdom Viridiplantae; phylum Streptophyta; class Magnoliopsida; order Lamiales; family Plantaginaceae; genus Plantago; species Plantago elongata. Next base: position 81,647 of record JAYMSP010000065.1, read on the forward strand.
TTCACACCTATCCATGAATTTGACTTTTCTTGAATTTAAAGTTTTAAAAGTCATTTTACCCCTGACAAGATATTGAATTCTTAGAGAGAGCAAACAGACTTAATTTTTTGGTGCATACTGCAATTGTCCAAAATTAAGATATTACATTTTGATAAACTTTCTAAAGTTATATTCAATCCCTTTTAACTTTTCAAATATTACAATCTAACTTGAAATGTTTCTGAAGAAGTGCATAACATTCCATGTGTATATTGAATTCCAAAACTCAAGGGTTTTAAGTTTCTAAAATTACAATCCGGTCCCTGGTTTTTTTGATTCGAATTCGAGACCTCCAAATTGATTTTCATATTCTTCAACCCTTCAACTTATAAAATCTCAAATCTCAAAAAATAAGTTCTCGGAAGTTTAAATCATAAAATCTCAAAAATAGGTTAAGGCTTTGTTTGGTTGTCACTATTTGTCTTACTTAAAATAAGCTAGTCAACTCTCAAACTGATTTCTGAACTTGAATGAAATTGTTAGACTAAAAGGGATTTGAATATGTGAGGGGGCTCTAACAAGGGTCCCATTGTAATAGATCCTCATTAATTAATATTTTAAACTCATTAGTAATCACATACTTCTAAGTGACTAAATATTCTTATTAAAAAACATGCAAAATCAAATTGTTTCATTCGTATCGGGATTGAGTGGGTTTTTTTTTTTTTGGAATATATAATCATCGCTATATGATTTGAAGAATGAATGTTTATAATTTAGTTTATATAGTTAGGATTTTGTATCTTTTGTAATTTGCAAGTCTCCGGGATTTAATTGCAGATTTATTAAATTTTAGACTAATTTTATAGTTTAAAAAAAAATGTCTATATTAAAATGTGTCATACGTTTAACAATGCCTAATAATATATACTACCACTCTCCTATGGTATTTGATTTTTTTGGATTCCAAATGCAAATCCGTGAGGGTTCCGATCTAAAGCGGACAATATCATACCAACGAAACATGTATGAGGACTGGGGACCGGGGAATCATGTATAACCTCGTCAACCTAATGGACCGGGTCATTACAATTATATTTTAATTCGTAAGTTTTGTTCAAAGTTGTTATACTGATTGTGTCATGTTTTCTTTAAAAAAATTGTTTAACAATTTTTGTATTTAAATATATTTTATAAAATTTAATTAGTTACTATGTAATGATTAGCGTCTTTTACACTTGGGTACACTTATTAATGCTACTTAAATAATTATAATGCTTTAAGAATGTAAGATCAAAAAGTTAAAATTCCTCTTTATGAAAAATCTAAAATATAGAGGGGTAAAAGGTGTTCATTTATATCATTAAGTTTTGTATGGTAAATCACTTTCTTTAAGAGGTCCATGTAACTTGGACTTTTTTACGATCAGGTAGACGTTCGCCCTGCATGATAATAGGTAAAATTTAAAAAATTAACATATTTAATTCGTTAAATTTTAAAATACTAAAGTCAAAAATTAGTAATTCTTTAAAAAATATATTTTAATTTAAAAATATTTTACAAGATACATTAAATTTTTTTGATTAATATTTATATTTTTATAATTTAAATATTCATAAGGCGGAAGGTGATGAGGCATCGCCAAAGCGGTGAGGCGGTCGTCTATGAATATTTTAAATTAGAAAAATTTAAATTTACCTTCTAATTTTTTTTTAAATTTAAACCGTATTTTTTATTTTAGTATTTTGAAATTTAACGGAATAAATATGTTAATTTTTTTATTTGATGACTATTATCAGTCAAGACGAAAGACTGTCTGACCGTAAAAAATAAAAAGTAATGCGTAATTGCTCCTTTAGGTTTGAGCTTTATTTCTCTTTAAATTTCAACAATGACCTTTTATTCATGATGATTCAAGATTTGGGTTTTGTTCAGTTTCTACGTTGATAGACTAATAGGGCAAGTATGAAACATTTTTAAAATCAGTGCAGATGTGCCCTATTAGGCAATTGGACATGGGTTTTGTTGAGTTTCTAAATCCAAACTGATATTTTTACTTCTACCTATATAGCTTAATATGAAACATTGCATTGCGAATGCATAATGGATCGTCTCTTTCACCTGGGTCTGGATTACTGGTGAAATGCTTGTGCTTTGAAATTTAAACCGTAAAAAATATATTATTAAAGTAATAATGATTTCTCGGTCATTCATGCCTAAGTTTGAATACTTTGAGCCAAATTAGCTGGTAGTACTTGATTAGTGCAAACACCAGTGTTGCTTTATTTGCCAGATTAAAACATGTTTGGACACATGATTTGAAAAAGTATTCTACATAAGTTTCAAGGGCTGACCGACTCACCTTATCATCTCGTTGGCCATACACTTGGACAACATTGGGAAGATTGTGAATTCTGTAATAAGGCAATTGGGCTGGTGACAATGGACCGGAATAATAATAAGCCCAAAAGAGAACCGAACCGACTGAATCGCGTGAAATTCACTTAACCTGTCTCTATTGACTATTGGAAAGTAGACAAGTAGTAGTAGAGTACCAACGAAATAAAACACCTTTCCCCTTTGTTTATTTCCCAAACATCTATCTCTCTCTGTAAACAACTAGAGCCAAAGGGGCGTAAATTAGCAGAATCTAGGGTTTATCGCAAGAGAAGAAGAAGATGCCGAAGAACAAGGGAAAGGGAGGTAAGAATCGCAAGAGAGGTAAGAACGAAGCTGATGACGAGAAGCGTGAGCTCGTCTTCAAGGAAGACGGACAGGAGTACGCCCAGGTCCAGCGTATGCTCGGAAATGGAAGATGCGAAGCTACTTGCATCGACGGAGTTAAGCGCCTCTGCCATATCCGTGGCAAGATGCACAAGAAGGTCTGGATTGCTGCCGGTGATATCATCCTAGTCGGTCTCCGTGATTATCAGGTATTGATTTTTTCATTTCCAGATCTGTTTTTGATTTCTTTAAATTGGGGTATTTGTTTGTGTAATTTGGTGATGTATCAGAAGAATTCTTACTTTTTTGTGTTATATTTGTAATTGAGAAATTTCTGAGCTGCTTTTAAGCTTCCAACTGCATATTATTGACTTCTATCTCGTAGACTCAGACCTGGTGTGGATCTTGAACAAGAACAAGAGAGTAGTTTGGAATTAGCTCCACTTTGTTGAAGCTCTTCTTGAGTTTTTGCTGTAGATTACTAATTAAAGCTCTCAACTTTTAATAATATAGACTCTTAAAACACTCAATGAACCTGGGATAATGAACTCTTAACAGTTAACTCTAAGTACTGGAACTAGAGGGTTTTTTTTTCCTTTCATTTCATAAGTAAGACTGTAAGAGCTGGTTATTATTGGTTATGTGCCGATGGAGATTGAAGTAAGTAAGACTGTAAGAGCTGGTTATTATTGGTTATGTGCCGATGGGAGATTGAAGTCTTGAGTTTGGAAGTGATGAATCATTTTTGATAATTGGAATATGGTTTCGGAGTTCCGTCTTCTAATATACTGCATTTCTTGATTTGATGTTCTAGGATGATAAGGCTGATGTGATCCTGAAATATATGCCTGATGAGGCAAGGTTATTGAAGGCCTATGGTGAGTTGCCAGAGAACACTAGGCTTAATGAAGGTGTTGCCAATCTTGATGATGAGGATGATGGGCCTGGCGACGATTACATTGAGTTTGAGGACGAGGACATTGACAAACTTTAGAGGGAGTGTCATGTCATGTATTACCTCCTGGGTTCTTTCTACCTTACATTGTGAAAGGTTTACTAATCTGTAATATTGGAGTTTACTATGTGTTTAAATTTATGGTGGTTTTTATTGATAGACTAATATGCACATCTGCACTGATTTTAATGTTTGGGATGAGGTAGAGTCCCATGTCCAATTGCCTCGTTTGTGCAAATATTCAGGGACTGATTGGTATAGAATTTAATTGGCTTTTTCAATTGAAATTGATTTTGTTTTACAAAATGTTCGATTTGAGTGGGAGAAGGTCAGTCGGATAACAAATAGGGCCTCAATTCCATGATATGGAAACATTCATTGATATCCCATGGATATTCATTTCAATATTGTTTCGTTCGACATATCATCAGAGTTGTTCTGAGTTATAAGTCAGCCAGAACCTATATCTAGATATGGTGTAGTAACAATGGGGAATTAGAAAACAGACAAAGACTTTGTGTGTTTTCTTCCGTTACGGGAATGTTTGATTTGTGGTGTTTAATTGATTATTCTGATTTAAATTTATGGAGAATTAACTTGAGACTTGATACAAATTTCGGCCCGAATTGAGACCTGTTTATAAGTGGTTGAATGGCGATTCTTTGCAAGAGGAGCATATTTCGTCGTCTACAATCAGAGGAAACACAAGCTAGAGCTGGATTTGCTAGACTGGAACGGTTCTGGGAATTTACATTTGGACCTTTTTATATGAGACAAAAAATTACTTTTCAATATGACAGGTTCAAAACATATTGTATTTTTTTTATTTATTCTTTTGGTAGCACTTTGAGTGACTATTTAATCAGAATTGGTTGTAAACTGGTCTATGTTCTGGATTGACTCAGTGGAAGGTAAGAAATTCAGTTGAATTTGATGACATGTGTATGGAATTTGCCCAGTGGTAACGATTAACACTTGTTAAAATTATATATTTTAGGTACTTGAATCGAGTTGATCGGAGTGACGAGCAGAGCTGAAATAGTGATCACTATTCAACATTGTTATTATTTTCAGTTTCATGGTATCCCAAAGACTATGTGTTGTTGTAAGAATTTAGCTATTTTAAGTTTCGCTGCATTATTTTACTAGTTCATAATTTGGAATCAAGAATTTTCATGTCATGTTTAAGGACGGTCAGGCGTCGATCTACGTTTTAATGTTTTACGAGTCTAAATTCATCGAATTTTCAAAATCACAAATTAGCACGAGTCATATTTTTCATACATCATCTTTTTAAAAGTGACATCGTTACAAAATCAATACATTTAACAAAACAATTAATCTTCCCTCTCCATTTAAATCTTAAACACTAATCCAACTCCAACAAAATCAAATCATCATTTAAAAAAATCAATATGTCACATGCAGTTTCCTAAATCAACCCAACAAAATTATATAATTCACTATTAGAAAACGATAAACGATGATATCAATCTTTTTAATCAGCTTTTCAAATTAAACTAAAACAAATCAATTTGGGAAAAAGTTCTGTTTTTTATAAAAAATAACAATATTATTTGATTTCGTTGATGTCTTCTAAATTGTAAGTATGTTTCACATATTAAAACTATTCCAGTATCCAATATTACCTCATACAAGGAAAAATCTGCATGAAAGTTCCACCCAACATTATATCTGGATCTTGAGTCTTGATAATTGAATGTTTAGTTTAATGCTCACCATTACTTATGCAAATGTTTAAGTAACTCAACGCATTAACATCATTAATTTGTGGTTCACAGTTCCTTTATTAAATTCAATTGATGACCAAATAGATTTTTTCAAACATCAGTTAGAAATCTCCTAAATTGCACAGTAGATGCAAACCTTAAATTAGATTCCCCTTTACATGAAGGAAAATTAAAACAAAAGGATTAAAATGAGTCTTATGGGCGTTCCAATAATATTAGTATTATGCATGTACATGAAAATGTATATTTATAAGATTTTAATATACTGTTCAAACCATTGTAATTATATTTGAGACAATGTTACATCGTTCGAAAAAGAACTTTTTAGATTTTTTTTGTTAAAGAAGAAACAACAAGAAAAGGTCTCCAAACTTTTATAAAAAGCGAAAAATGTTTCCAACTCATTTTCAAACCTATCATAACTCTCACACCGACTCAATAGTTGATAACTAAAAGCTTTCCGGAAAAATCCAAGTAAGTCAAAATGATATAAAGTATAAAATTTTGTATTTTCCACTGGAATTCTATTTCAAGAGCTTTTATTCTTTTCCTAATTTTAGGAGCCTTAATAATTGAAAGTCACCACACACCACACATACTTTGACATACATATAATAATAATAAATATACAAACATATACTATATACTATTATTCTAGAATTTGGTATATTTTTGGTTTGGACTATGACATTACATGTATATCGATATGAAGTAGTGATTAATGGTGTTGATGTATTTTAAAAATTGAATCCCGAATATTTTTTATATTCTTGTAAGCTTTAAATATTATTAGTATAATTTTTAGCCGAGCAAAATTTGTAGAGAAAGTGCACGATGATTGGGCAGATCGAAAGCTAAACTCACATGTTTAAAAGCGTTGTTATCGTGATCCAATGCAAATTTGAAGGTAACTTGTCTATAAAACGAACGAGTTTATTGAGCTGACGCGCTTTTAAGGTGCCAGTAAAGAAGTGTCATATTCATTAACATTAAAAAAGTAGAATAATTTATCACTCACCAAATTCAAAAATCTCTCTTCCCTTTTTCCTCTTCTTCTTCTTCTTCTTCATCAATAGCCGAAACCGTTTTTGCTTGTTCACAACCCGATTCCATCGATCAGGTTTTCTTCTTTCTGTCCACTCCACTCGACCCTTTTTGCTTAACTCTTACTTAGTTCTTTGGCTTTGTTTGCTTTTCTCTAATTGAGTTAAGATTGCCCAAATGAAGTGTAATCTGGTCAACAACAAGATTCATTCATTTTCAAAACTTTTAACTAATGCATTCTCCTTTTGCTGAGCTTTTCGCGTTACGGTTCAAGATTATGTTATTCATAGCTGAAAGTTTTTGCTTTTCACTCAATGGTTGGTTTGGTTGGAATATATAAAGATTATCAAAGGATTAAGAAAAAAAAATCTCATCTTTTTACTTGACTAATAACTGATGTTTTAGTTCTTGTAACTTAATTAATTTTCGTTTCCTTATGTTTCTGTAACCATTTTTAGTAATAGAAAATGTTTGGGTTTTCCACAATTAAAGAGGAAAAATTAGATCACTACTCTAATTTGAGCTAGTGTGTTAGTATCCTATATTTTCAGAAATGGTGATTTGATTGCTTTCTGATTGACTTGGATGCTGTAGAGGCCTTTCCTCATCAGTCGTGTAGCTTAACCTTGTATGTTTACCTGAGTTTCTGGGTGTTTATTGCTTCTTAAGAACAAAGAAACATGATATATACGTTAACCTTGTATAGGTAGTTAAAAGGATGTTGGTGTAAATAGAGATTCTTTGATGCTGGGAATGTTAATGGTGCTTCCTAGAGTAATTTGAAGTTACATAAAGTTGAATTAGGTTAAGCATTGTCATTGGAATCTGTCTGATCTGTAATCTTGTGTTATCTTTGTACATTTCCTTGCTTCTGTAATATTTGCAGCTTAAGTTGAGTGTTATTCTCCAATTTGAATGGACATGTCAGTGACTTTTCGTGCACATGGTTTTAGTGTGAAAGATAAATGTAACTTACAGTATTTTGAAAATTTCAAGGAGAAGGAACGCTGTAATTTTTCGTGGTTAGTTGACATTTTTGGATGTATTGAAATCCCCAGAGCAGAAATGATTGACATCAAATGCAGTTAATTTTGATGGAGCTCAATATTTTTCAGGACCACGAGAGATTTGGTGCAACAAATAAATTGATGTAATTTTTTCTTTACTGCATTTACGAACTACTTTATGGATTGCCTCTCTCCATCTCCACAGTAAACTTGATATAGGAATGATATCCATTGGTGTTCCCCACACTTCCCTTTATCCTCCCTCCACATACTTGCGCTCGCATTTAGTGTATATAACTGTGGTCTGTCTTGTTATATTTGCTTTTTAAATATTTCATGGAAAATGCCCGCGAAGTATCTGTTTCTTTGGCCAAGATATATTCCATTGGGAATCTGTTTTAACATTTCAGATAGTCATGAAGATTATATAAGCTGAAGCTGATCTTTTTTTTTGCAGCAGAAGAGAAGATGGTGCCCAGGTGCTGTCTTTCGGTTTATTTATTACTAGCATTAGTATCTTCTTTATTGTGTTCGAATGGGGTGGAAAGCCTTGGTGTGAACTGGGGTACAATGGCGATCAACAAGTTGCCGCCGAAGGATGTGGTTAAACTTCTGCAAGACAATGGAATTACAAAGGTGAAGCTGTTTGATGCAGATCAGTCCACCCTGACTGCTTTAGCCGGCACCAATATTGAGGTCATGGTTGCAATACCTAATGACCAACTTGCGGCCATGGCCAACAGTTACAATCATGCTAAGGATTGGGTTAGGCGCAACGTCACCCGTTACAACTTCAATGGCGGTGTCAACATTAAGTAAGTGTGATTATTCCTTCTCATGGTTTTGTTATGTGATCTTAGTAGGCATAATATCTGACAATTCAGCTTCTTGGATTTCTAGAAAATTGAATATATCATTATTAATATCGATGTTTTATTTTTCATCTTGTACTTATTATGCCTGTCTTGAGCAATTTGGAGTAGCATATTAAGAGTGTCTATCAATGCTAAGTGTGACTGTAGGGACTAGAGAAAGTAGCAAATAAGTTACGTCCTCTGTTCCACAAAATAGCCTCACATTTTCTTTATTTGAGTGTCGTAACAGAAGTTTACCCCTCTGTTTTGTTTTGTTTTTTTGGTCAAAAATTCTATTCAGCGCACTTCAAAACTATCCTCATAACACACATTTTACTCATTTGAACTCATGATTCATTCTTTTATTTAAACAGCATTCGATAAAATTTCCATTAGTTCCTTATTACAAGAAAAAAGAGAGGGGGATGTATAAGTGATGTAATAAGGTCTTTTTTATACGAGGTATATCTCTTTGCATAAACTATCAGCTCTCAAGTGCGTTAAATCAATGACATATCCCAATGTCAAAATCATGGACAGGAAGTAGTTAATAGATCTATGTATTGTTATTATGCAATGAAATGTGTTCATAGAAAGGAGCGTGGACCACATGCTTTATAAAACTAGCACACAGATTTTTCTAGCCAAAGAATTCTAAAGAATAGGTTGTAGTTGTACAATCCGGTTTGTGCATTTTTTTTGCCATCTAGATGCATTATGGCTGTGTATTCTGTTCCGTCCGCTAGTTTGAGATATCATGACATCATAAGTTTTATTGTTGTTTGTACAGATATGTGGCTGTCGGTAATGAGCCTTTCCTTACATCCTATAACAATACGTTCCTTAACACAACATTCCCAGCTCTTCAGAACATTCAGAATGCTATAAACGACGCTGGCCTTGGAGATACCATAAAAGCTACAGTCCCTTTGAATGCTGATGTTTACGGTTCACCACCAGACAATCCAGTACCATCTGCTGGAAGATTTCGGCAAGATATAATCGGACAGATGACCCAAATCGTGCAGTTTTTGGACCTAAATAAAGCCCCCTTTACGATCAACATTTACCCTTTCTTGAGTCTTTACGCCAACGAACATTTCCCTGTTGATTATGCCTTTTTCGATGGTGTGAGCAATCCTATTGCTGATAACGGAGTCCAATATACGAATGTCTTCGATGCTAACTTTGACACCTTGGTTTCATCACTCCGAGCAGCTGGGTACCCAGACATGCCCATTATTGTTGGGGAAGTTGGTTGGCCTACAGATGGAGATATACACGCCACTGTAGGTTCGGCCATAAGGTTCTACAGAGGCCTTCTACCGCGACTCGCTGGAAATACAGGAACCCCTCTCCGACCTGGCTACATAGAAGTGTACCTGTTTGGCCTTATCGACGAGGACGCAAAAAGTATTGCGCCAGGAAGTTTCGAACGTCATTGGGGAATCTTCAAATATGATGGGCAACCAAAGTTCCCTATGGATTTATCAGGACATAATCTAGATAAGTACCTCGTGGGTGCGCAGAACGTGCAATATCTTCCCACAAGATGGTGCACTTTTAAGCCAGACGCGAGGGACCTGTCAAGACTAGCAGAAAACGTGGATTTTGCCTGCTCACGTTCAGACTGTACGTCCCTTGGGTATGGTTCATCATGTAACGGATTGGATGCCAATGGCAACGCATCATATGCGTTTAACATGTACTTTCAGGTCCAGGGTCAAAAAGATTTGAGCTGCAACTTTGAAGGTCTGGCTGTGGTGACTGATCAGAATATATCACAGGGAACTTGCAACTTTCCCATCCAAATAGCTGTTTCTGCATCTTCAGAATTGCCATTCCTGTCATTGGCATCATTTTTTATTGCTTTTATTGCTTTGTTACTATAGGGTTTGCTGTATAGATTGGATGGATACTTCACATTTTTCTGATTTTTGTTTTCAGTTTTTTCATGCTTGATTTTTGTGATGTTTTGTTAGACTAAACTATGATTTTTTCACTTTACTGAAATTATAGCATTTTTCCTTCTGTAAATCCATTATGCTATAATAAAGTCCATCTTAATATTAATTATTAGTCCTCACACAAGGTTTTTGATATACTGCCATAATTTACGTATAAAAGAAATACATTGATTCATCTTTTATTTTAGAGATGATTAATCTAGTTGTTACACATCAAGTAGATATGGGAAACTGGTCTATGACCTTGCTCCAGGGACTAACTTCCTTGGCAGGATCGATAGTCCTCAGGGCATGCCATACAGCACTGTTACACTTGAAACCCGACCCGAAAGCAATCTGCCAAACACGGTCGCCTTTTCCAATTCGCCCTTTAGCCTCAGTATAAGCGAGTTCGTACCACAACGAGCTGCTCGAGGTATTGCCATACCTGTAAAGTGTCATTCGAGATGGCTCCATATGCCACCCGGTCAGCTTTAGGTTATTTTCCACCGCGTCTAGCACTGTCTTTCCACCAGCATGGATGCAGAAATGCTCGAAAGCTCTCTTGAAATCCGGAACATAAGGACTTGCACCTTTAATTTTAAAGAGTTTGCTGGCTAGGAACGTGAGTTGTTCGGACAGGGGGAGTACTAAAGGTCCAAGTGACCTTATGTTGGCCTTCATGGCCTCGCTTGCAACTTTTGTCAGGTCTTTCGACAACGTAATGCCTAGTATTCCGTCTTCGTCCTGTTCCTGGACCACACATCGGTACGCCTTGTCATCGGCTCCTCGATGAGTGCGTAGGGTGTGCTTGAGTTCGTATTTCGAATGTCTACGGTCAGAATTACGATTTGACAGTAAGATAGCTGCTCCTCCCATTCGGAAGAGGCAGCAGGATACTAGCTTCGAACGGTCTTTGCCAAGGTAGTAGTTTGAGGTAATGCTCTCTAAGCTCACAACTAGAGCGTATGTGTTACGCTGAGCCTGCACGAAAACGCTTACGGATATACAATATCAGTGCCTGTTTCCAATAGTTTCTTAGAATTGGTGTTAGCTGTAACAGAAGCAGAATATATTTACCTGTAGAAGGCGTTTGGCAAGGTCAATGGCAATAATTCCAGCACTGCAGCCCATACCACCCAAGTTATAGCTCAACACATCTTCCCTGAGCTTGTAGCGGTTCACGACCATGGCAGAAAGCGACGGGGTTGGATTAAACATAGAAACATTGACTATGACGACACCAATATCCTGAGGATTGATCTGTGTTTTGGCCAGTAAATCATCTACAGTATCACGGAGTACAACCTCCGTCTCTTCCTTGGAAAACGTAAAGTTGGACTGAGGCATGAAATCCTTGCCAGGCGCACCGTAAAAGTACCTGTCATCACACATGCCTGATCTGTCCATCACTTTTTCAGCAAATGTCATGTTTTCTGGGCTTAGTTGCCTTGACATGATTTCAAGTATACTCTCTCTGGAGCGGAGATACGAGGGGTCATGGTTGTAACAAGCGAAATCGAGCAAGTACACCTTCCTGGGAGAGTTGATGATCATGACAAGAAGGGGTGTTAGTAGTATGAAGAAGATGCAAATGGTTCCAGGGTTGATGAAATTCTCATGGTTTGCAGCAAAAGATAAGGTGGTTATGGTGATGGAAATCAGTGTAATGTATGTTGCTTGGGAGATGATGAAATTGTATACATGCATGATGTGCATTTTGTTGCATCAAGATACTTTTGCAGTGTACTCAAGAGAACATTTATATATAGTGGTATTGCGTGTAGCAGAATAATTTAGGTTAGACTGAACAGTTGTAATTTTTGTATTTCACACGTTTTGCATATCTATATTTCACAAGTCGAAGCTATATTTCACACGTCTCTTTCAAAGTTCTATCTACCAACAGACTCAAGTACTTGCTAGTTGATACTTACCTTTGATTAATTTCTAGAAGTCCGGACGTTAGAGATCAACTATAGAATAACTGATTTCGAGCTTGATCCGAGCTTTTGAAACGGCCTAGAACTCAATTCAATAATTTCATTTTGTATGTGCTCGGTTAGAATCAAAGCCCAGTTCGATTCTCAACAGATCAGTTTGCTCTCTTCTTGAACTTAAAGTGTCAAACTGATGTTTCTTCTTGTAATCTCCTACAGCTTTCAAACATATTCAAGCTCGAGGAGTAGTTTTATCACGTGGAACCAGAGATGCTCGACAAAAGCTCGGTTCAAGTGCAATTTACACCCCTATACGGACAATGTAGTGTATCTGAGGACAGGGCGTATGGATTGATCATAGTTCTCCTTTATGCATTGTGAATCTGACTGAGAAATGAGAATGCGCTAAATGCATACTTTTATGCTTAAGACATAAATGTTTACACTTGCTTCTCTATTCTATTTAAACATAGTTCTGCTTTCTGAACGATGTTTTTAGACTCTCTATTAGTTTAGCCTTTTCGAAATTTCCATTCGGCCTCAACATATGCGAGTTTGCAGTACAAGGAAATGCTCCATGAGACCATCACAGTATTAATTGGTGAATCGGCCAACTCATTAGTTCCAATTCCCTGTTGATGTAGACGACTTGTAACTACCATGCATGTGGTGAGTAGGTGATTTACGTGATGAATTAAATGTATATATATGCTAGCTGACGCGGATCGAATATGGAAACCTCCATGAAATATTTTTACTATTATATTTACTTTTCTTAGTTATTTGATATTTGGTATTTTCCTTTTTATTAGTTAATTAGAATTTGGTATTATTCATATTTTTAGTTAATTAGGATTTGATATTATCTTTTTAGTTGGTTA
>JAYMSP010000066.1:0-94673 GCA_036897095.1 Plantago elongata
AGGGGGTTGTGTGGGTTCAGGAGCATGAAATAAATAATGATAATAATGTTTAGTGGGTATTAAAGTAGGAGAGGGAAATGATAAAATAATGGAAACAGTATTGGGAAGCCAGGAAAAAAGTGGCTAGTGGGGTTTACTTTTTCATAATTTTTTTGTATGGGTACTTATTAAGAAAACAGGTATTGATTAGAAAGAGAGGAAGTAACATATAACAAGAACCGGCACATAGCCAGAAATCCACCATGGTTTTTACCTTCATATATCGAGTCAGGAAACCAGGTTTCTGCTGTTGAGTTCCTGTAAGTCATATAAATACTCAGTGCTTAAGCTTTAACCATAGCTTGCAGTGAAGAAATTCATTCAGACACTGTATAATATTATTATTGTAGAGAGGAAAAAGAAGAAAAAAGGTGAAGGGACTTCAATGTATACCTTTGTCCCCATCAGCACTTGAACTAGACATTTTAATGCAAGGGAAACAGTCGATTCTATTGTCCTCAGCACGCAGAAAGTCAAAGGCAATCAGAGCAACAAATGCAGTAATTTGCAGGAGAAAATCCAGCAGAATAGCAAGTGCTGCCAATCAAGTTAATATATAGATTAAACAACAATCCAAGATCACATATCTAAAGAATAATGAAAAAAGAGGACAGACGAGATTTAAGACGAAAGATACGAACCTGCAAACATGGAAAATACTCGGACAGCTGGTACAGGCATAAAACTCCCAACTGCAAATGCAAGCACCTCAGAAAGACTGGCTAATGTGATAGATGGTCCGACCTCTACAAGTGCATTACTAATTCGCCCTTCAATGGGCAACTCTAGTTGTTGCCGTTTAACAGCATGAACTAATATGCACATGTTGTCGACCCCAACCTGACCAAAAAAAGGCGAAGGTTCGGTTATGTGATTATTCATAGAAAAAAAATCCATAGAGGCAGGCAGGCAGCAACAACCTAATTTCGGACATTGTTGAATGCCAAGATGTTGAAGTCTAGTTTCTATCCAGCCCACGTAGGTTTCAAGTGGGGGTACAAGTTTCACTAGTGCACCTTAAACATGTATCAAAATTGACCATCTAGCAATGAAGTTGAAGGTATACAACTCTGTAGTGACATTCAGATACAACTATATAGTTCATGATTCTATGGGATACTATGCTTCCTGTACTTAATGAAGATTCTAGTCATTAAGATATTATAGTAATATGTTCAAGGTAAGACAATTTGCTTGGCAAGCAGGGTACAGCTAGCTGTTAGCCAGTACTATATATTGTTACCAGTTCTACTCTAACTTGAGCTTATATAAAAATGATTAGGGGTGTATATTTTTAATAGTACAGAACTATGTTAATTTATCTTATTTAGGACACTGTCAGTAGTGGAATTACTTCGGATTTTGCTAAATTGGACAATAATCAGATGACATCTGCACCAATAACACCATAGGAACAGGGAAATACCGGTAATTCCGTGGTTTGCATTGTCACATACTGATAACATGTCGACCAAATGAAGGCTGATTGTTAATATCCATAGAACTATCAAGTTTCTCCTGTGAACATGGCCTATAGTAACATGTTTCAGGTTTTAACTTCAACAGCCAATTGCCTACTATTAAAGTTACTTATGAGCATTTTGTTTGCCAGAATAATGCTGTTGAAGCAAGTCAGCAATAGCTTTATGCTCATGAATAAGGTATGTCATTTTACAGAAAACTTCCCATTTTGTTTGCCAGAATAATGCTGTTGAAGCAAGTCAGCAATAGCTTTATGCTCATGAATAAGGTATGTCATTTTACAGAAAACTTCCTCACAGAAACAGTGCAATTTTAGCAAGGGTAACACACAACTAACTTTAAAATACTATCGCTTCAAGAATACAAAAACATAAAGAAGTATAGCTTTTAATAGAAAAGGAATGAGTAAACAAATATAGCGAGCATGTTTAGTGTATCAGGGATGCATAAACACCGTTACTTACAGCTAAAACGAGGAAAGGAATGACTTCCATGATTATAAGTGTTGATTTTACTCCAAGTGCACTGAAAAATCCTACTGATCCAAGTACAGAAAGCATGACAAGCACAACTCCTGAAAGGCCAAGTAACACCTGCAACACATTCATGCCCAAGTCCCAACACACAAACAATTAGTAGAAGATGGTGGGTGAATGATTGGTCAAACTTTATCACATCATGCAAATTAAGTGAGTAGTAGCAAATAGAAATGTGCCATCTCTATAAGCAAATTTATCAGGATGCCAGGCGTACAAGATAACATACTAAAAGAAGACTGATGTAAGATCTTACTCTTCAATATTTAATCACAGAAATAGGCATAGACCAATATAGAGCATTATTCATTTATTCTGAATTCATGTAATTCTATATTTATGCCCGACTCGCAATGGAATAAAAACTACAAGCAGGTCATACAGACTGATTACCGCAACGGTTTTGAAAATGAATGACTTTTTTTATCTATGGGAACCAGTTGTCAATAAGATGCTGAAAAGAATCAATGAAATTATGAAGTATATTTTTTTCTTCCTGGAACACATACAAGGTGAATTATCCAATTTCCAATATATGCAGTAATAAAACGAAAGAGCAAATAACAGGCACTTGATGTTTCTAACAGCAGGATACCTTGGAGGAGATATAACATGAGGAGAACCGAGGAGTATCCCCAAGAGTCAAGGATATGTAAGCAAACATTACAAGATAGCTTATCTGAAACAGAAGAGATTATGTAAGTATAACATGACTGGCAAGATAGCTCGTCTCTTTGAGAATATCTAACATGGTACTGTGCAGGAGAGAGTCAATGCTATTACCAAGATAGTGATAATGTCAGCAGTGCTTTCTCTTTTTAGTTCCTCCTCGATAGAGCTTTCAGCTGAAAATGCAAGTGATAAATTGCTAGACTGCACCAGTGGTATGAGTTCTTCCTGCATGAAGCAACTAATTAGGATCCTTGGATAGCATATGAAGAAATGTGTCAGTGGAGGTTGCACATTCGGCTTCATCAAATGCAATCTCAAATTTCTCTTTCATCAGTAACTAAAATAAGATAACAAAAGCTAGAATATTTCTATTAAGCAGAAGACATGGATAGACAAATCCTACAGTTCTTCCTTGTAGCTAAGAATGAATACGGACATGTCAGTGTCAATAAGGCCTTTTATAAAACACTTAAAAAGTTATGCATGACGACAGCTACCTACAGATATCAGAGACTAAGAAATCTCTGCTTGATGCACCTATCCTAAACCCTGAGAAATCAAGGAAACTTAAAACAGGACATCCAATCTCAAACAATGAAATCATGCTTTCAACTTCACACCTTGGCTAGCTGAACAAATGCTTTCTCCCACGCAATAGCTCTCTTGGTATAATTCCCTTCTTTGTCAACAGCGTTGTTGACAGGGTAGGTCACGATGAATGCGGAAGCCTGTTCCAATCAAAAAGGCCATAGTTTATATAGGCGCCTCAATTTCACAATAATGAAGAAAAGGAGAAATATTACCTCCGAATAGTTATTTCCAGAATAACCACCAACAGCGGTGCTCGGATCCAGCGGTGCTGTAAAAGCACTAAGGCATGAATCTGCTGACGTATAATGCTAAACAATATATCCATATTAGATCAACATCAGAATCTAAAAGAAGTGTAGACCAAAGATAGATAAAAATGTGCTGTCTCACTTAAATTATAGAGGTGTAGATCACTGAATATACCTGAAAACAATAGCCAACATGATCAAGGCCTCCAAAGTTGTCATAATTTCCAGAATCCATCTTGAAGTACTGTTATGAATAAAGCTTGTCAGTTGTAAGGCTTCAAACCACAATTTCTTAAGAAATCAACTACCAGTTGCTAGCCGACCAGAAAGCTTGAATAGCCGAACAAACAAAAGATTAAAAGATGTGAGCTATTACATGACCGGACAATCCTGGTTCAACCAGTTGAGCCAATGACAGGCGGGATCCCTGGTCATTTTGCCAAAATATCGCTTCTGCTCGGATTGACCAGTTTTTTTAGCATTTTAAATCATTAATTCTTTTGATTAAGTTATAAATCAATATTTTATAATTACTATAATTATATGTGAAAAATATACAGAATTCTTTTCAAGTACCTTAAATTAATTTTATTTGTTAATAACAGGTATATGACATAACTTAATTATGAGGTCATCCAGGTCAACCCGGCAAGTTGACCAGGTTGAATCTTGCCCTTATAGGTGACCGGGTAGATAACCGGCCCCTGTTTCAGAACATAGGCTGTGAAGAAGGATCATAACATTAAACACCCAAGGGACTTGAAATTGAGATTCAACACTCTTGTTTTAAACGGCAAACTAACTGCTGCAGATAGCATAATTCTAGCAACCTTTAGGTTAAAAAGAATATAAATGTCACACAAAGCCCCTTAACAAACTTGAAAAGATCAAACATTGTTATTAAAAGAACCCAATATAGTACAGAATAAGATTCCATAGGGAACCAAGGAGAACCAAATTTTATGTGAAGATTCTACATCAGACTCTTATTCACCAACTTAGGTTAGCCAGTCCAAGTTTTTATTTTAGCCGAAAAGGCTGGATTTTTATTTCTTTCATTGATAGAACCTATCCTGTTCACTGGACTACATTGTTTCATCAATAGTGGAGCACTAAATAGAAAATTGCAAGGAAAAAATTGAATTTAATTCAAGACATGCGTGTCTTTTCATTTTATGGAAGCTCCTTTAGACATGGTGATATATTTTTGAGAGCATGACCATTCCTCTCCACTTTTATCAACTAAATGCAGGGCAGAACTGAAGTACTTCATAGTTCATACATATTTACAGCACTTTTATACATAGCTCTAGATGACAACGACAAGTTACAGAATAGGATTATCTTTTAACTCCCCTGATATAAAATTGTAATGGATAATTGAGCTTTTTTGTCACTTGAACCAAAAATCAAAAAAGCAGGCATTTGCATGAATTGTGAAGAGTACCTGAAGAACACTCTGAGTTGCACAATCTGTGCCAAGAGGCTTTAAGCAAATATCTGTCAGAGATACTGCAGTACCAGAATAATTAGCTCTGATAGCATCCACCTGCAAAATCAATAGTATAGCCTCTGTCAATCAGCAGTAATGTATAAGTACTCAATCATAAAGTCAATATATTAATTACTCCAAGGACAACATAAGCATAGAGATGAAGATCATTTGCTAACAACTAAGGGAAGAGAAGGGAACAGGATTTTACCTTTTTCTGAATATCAAATAGTAATTTGATATTGCTATCTGTCACAATGCTTGGTGCTTTTCCACGCATAGTATCTGGAATTGTTGATATTATGAGCTGAAAATTTATGTGTTAGATTCTTTATCTAAGTACACTTTGTGAAGGGGGGATGAATATCGCAGATTCACAATATATCATACCTGTTCAATTCTGTAAAAAGGAGCTAGGTGGCTGTCAAAGAATTGTTTCTCTTCAGCAGCTCTACTTCCTGGACCCACCCATAACTAAGAACAAGAATACATATCGGGGTGAGTTTTTCAATCAATCAATAATTTTTTAGGATGTCTAATGTACATGACAATATAGTATTTGTAATTTAGGCAATGTAAATATTTGCAGCAACAGGAAACTTGATTCCAGGTGAATTCACAGTAATCTCTATTTTGGTATAGCCTCGATGAATGCTTTTAAGTTATTGAAATAGATTAAAAATATTGAGAACTGAAGTTGGACAGCACATATTGGTTATTCATACTTGACAAGTTGTATTGGCCAAGGATATTTAGATTATTAGCTCAAAAACATGGTATGTTTTGAAGGCAAATGTCAGCAAGAAGGTACAGAATCACAATGGATAAGTTTTAGTACGATTTCATACCTTTTCAGGTCTTGTTTCAACACGGAAGCGAATGAGACCTAAGCAAAGCACAAGAACAATAAACAGTGACGAACATAGTACAAGTAATGGATTTCTAGCCACCCATGTGCCGTATCTCCTGAAATAGAGATGCCATCAATAATTTTGAAGGTCAATATTCAGCAGAAAAGGATCTTTCAAAATCATGAAAAACACAATAGCATGGTAAAGACCTGTAAAATTTTGACATGTATCCTTGAACAATGGAAAGTTGTACTCCGTTTATCACTCGAGGAACGTCCTCAAGCATCTGATAAATAGATAAGTGGCATACAGATAAAGCGCTGATGTACAGAAAAACCATCATCAAAGATGATAACGCAGTAAGCCTATGGCATTGATATTATTTGACAAATCACCTGCATAGGCACATTGTCATCTTTTTGGCTGTTTACACGGCGAACGATGCCACTGTTGGGGACATTAACCAATGGTTTAGTTCTAGAGATGGGACTAGTTTTTCTTTTCCTTTGGAAGAAACCCCAGCCAAGAAAGATAGAGACCAGGACAATGTACAATACTGCAACTGAAACTTCAACACATTTTGCCTGCAATAGTCAGGAACGAACTCTCTTTAGTTTTATAATGGTCATCTCAACTAAAAGTCTTAAAAGTTTATTAAAGCTATAGAAAAGTTAGCTGATAATTTAGAGGAACTTTCTTCTCAGTTCTCACCCTTAAAGACCCTATTTTGACTGAACATGAACCTTCCTCAGGAACAGGAGCAAGAGCAGAATTTGAACAGGCGGCAGATGAAGGACAGTCACCACATGAACAGCCTAATGAAGTATCACCACATGAAAAGGTGGAAACATTCATGGGTCTCATTCCTGATGACTCAGGGGCACTAGGCAAAAAATTAATAGCATAGGGAGATCCTGGCACTCCGGGAGCTGCCCGCCTACCAAGAAATGCATACCAGTCTGCCACAAACGTGATCAAGTATCAGCAAGAACTCTAGGCCAACTGTGAGTAACAGATGTATACCTTTTACAGTCACGCAATGAGCAGGAAATAAAACCAATCGTCATATACAATAGAGAGTCAACAAAATTTGTGTTTTGCCACCCAATATGTTGAAAGAAAGATGACGATCAACTTACCACTGAAATTGTTAGCACCAGCACCGATAAAATCTATTGCTCGAGTATTCATGGTACCAAATTTTACATCCTTACAGGATTCAAACATCCCTCCACCGAAATTATCACTTATGTAGAAATCAATTCCATTGACTGTAGCATTGCCGCCAACCTGAAGAACATGCAGATCAAAAGGAACAGAAGTCAGCACTCAGCAGGTCTAAGAGTATGTGCATATAATCATGAAGTTAATTGACTGACCGTGGCAACAGAGGTCACATTAATAAACTGGCTCTGATTTGGCGAGCATGTTAATTCGCAGAATAGATTCAAAAAGTTTCTTAAACATGCTGGACAACCTACAAGGAAGGGAACTGCCTGCGAAAAAAATTATTATGACAACATGAGTATATTGACAGGCATTAAGTTGAAGAAAAGTAGAACTGGAGAAGTTGGTATATAACACCAAAGTAAGCACCACATAAAGTCAAATGTAAAACTAACCACTAAAGACATGGTAAACAAGTGCCATTATATAGATGTTATCTCAATATGAAACGGCAATGGATCCAGGAGGCAAATCCAGCACGAGAAAATGTAAACAGGGGCCTTATATTGATGTTTCACTATCAGAGTTCGAGAACTTTTACTAATATAATCTCAGGAACATAGGCTTTCACTGATGACCCAGAACCAATACCTTGTTCGTAAAACTTGAGGGCCCGAATGTCCATGGACTATCACACCCAGAAATAAATCTCACTTTATTCATGTCAATGTCTGTACGTATGTAAAAGACATCATACAGACTGAATATGATAACTGATAACTAACTTACCTCATAATTAGTTTAGAATTATCTTTGTATCAGAAGTTTGCATTACAAAAGATGCTCCGGTTTGTTGCCCTTGGCTCTTAGGTGAAAATGCCCTCTGATTCATTTATAATGTGAGACCTCTACACTTGTAGAATGAAAATATGATACTAGAGTGCCACATAGAGGTAATTAGGGCACTATGTAGTAAACTCAATTCAACTCAAAATCATGACTACTCTTGAAACTTGTGTTGAAATGGAGCTGGCCAAGGAACAAGAATTGTTGGATGTGAAATCATTTAACAATAAACTTCAGCTCTTACTTGCTGGACTTGCCCTCGTAAAGTGTCAAACTGCCTCTCTGAACAGCACACATTTCCAGTAATAGTAGGGCACAGACTTTGTATCTTGGCCGATAGCAATTCATCCGGCTGTAAAAAAAAGTGAATGAGCAATATAGTTTGGACAAATTCAGAAAACACAATACAAATATTGCAGTTACTAATCAAAACAACTGGACTGTAATATAACAAATTCATTTTCAATGATTCATTTTATCAAACTAATTCCAGTTGGAATATATGCAATAGTCTCAACTCTCAACAACAAGTTTATTCAATTGAGTACCTACCCTGACAGCAGGCGAACCAACTGGACAATTAAGCACTTTCCCATCACTTCTTGTTCCACAGATGTCATACATTGCACAGTAACCTTCGGAATGTCTAGAGTAAAAAACAGAAACACCGTTTGTGTCAAAATCAGCAATTATATTAGTAACTTCATCTCATAAATAATTAAACAACGAAATGAAATGAACCAAAAATTCAATTCAGTAGCAGTTACTAGGTACAAAAGCAACAAAAAGAAATACAAAATACAAAACTGAATTGAGCAGGAGAGAAGAAATAGAAGAAGCTCTAACATTCCATTTTCACATGGGAAATTATACAAACACCTGGTAGATTGTTGTTTTCCAAATCCAAATAAATCATATCATAGAAATAAAAAAACACTGACCAATCACAGGTTGTTTTTCTTCCCTATTTCATTAGTCAAGCTTTTCAGATCCTATTAGTCAAAATTTCTCAAAGTTAATTCAACCACTAGTCCAAAAACTTGTCAAAATCCAGAAAATTCTCCACAAATCAAAAGCAGCTCAACGCCTCTTAACAAACAGACACAGAGAAAACAATCCTCCATTCGAACGATCACGAAAACAAGCAAAATTGAGGAAATGACGATGAGAAATGAAATCCTAAATACAAAAATGTAGAAAAACGAACGTAACAATTACCGTTCAGTTGCATTATCCGCTAACAAAGACCTTTTCCCTATCCTCTCAGAATTCACCACGAAACACACCTGCAACCAATGAATTCACCATCACTGAATTCCAGCGCCAAAAAAAATAAAAACGAATTAGACTGAAAAACGACAGTCCGAGTGAACACAATCACGCACCGAAAGCAGAAAACACAGTACGAATCTCATTCTTGTTCGTGATGAGTCCATTTCCTCTCAATTTCAACAAAAGAGACTATCGAGTACACGCGACTGCGCTAGTAGTACTGTGTTTGCTGTGTTGGTGTGTGAATGATTATTAGTGTATGAATAGGTGTTGAAAGAGGTTGGAAATGGAATGAGCCATTAATGAGGAGTAGACAGGTTTGAATTATTTATAGTAGTATGTGATGAATGGGTAGGATAGGAATATCAAGTGCCTTGGTTACGAGATTTTTGGAGGAAAATAACGAATCAGAGGCGAATTTATATTGTGTCAGTTCCTGTTATTTGGGATGGGACGAAACTACCCTTGCTTTCGGCTATGTTTGTCGGGTACGTTCTAAAATGTAGGTCAGGTGATTATATGATTGTGTGGGTCGGTTTTACAAAATATTTAGTACTACTATTAGACATGGGTTTTCAAGAATCATTACCATCACTCCATGAAATTTCAAAGTCAAGTGTAGTCAGGACTCAGGACTCTGGAGGGTGAATAATAAGTTTAGCCTGTTTTTCTTTTTTAAACGGGGCTAAATTTTTATTAATAAAAATCAAAAACACAAATAATGATCTCAATGAAATAATTATAAAAAATGATAGACACATATTGTTGAAATTATAGAACATAATCTAAACTATAACTTTAGAGTTCTCCAAACTAAATACAATCATAAAAAATATACAAAAACCACATCTCATCACCAGGAATTGCACATCCTCCAGAAAATGCTCCATTTGCACATCGATTATAGTAACTTCACCTCACCACCAAGAATGAATCTCAAACTTCGTGACCAGTTTCATACTAAGAGTATACTTCACAGTCAATTCAATAATTAATCTGGTAGTGTCTATTTTGTGCGTGTTGGTTTGGTATACACATCCATCAACCCTCACGACACTCAAACTGTTTTTTGAGTAGTATCTGAACACGTCCAACACGGCAACGGTGATGCTGACGCACCATAAATCCACTCCGGGCCCATTCCTAACAAGTTGGCCCGATTGAATTTTGGTGATTTTTCTAGATAGATCTGTAATGTCGTCGGTTAATTTCTATATAATAATTTTGCATGTTTTCTATAAAATTTAATTTGGTATGTGGTATGTTCCCAATAAATTGATGAATGTTCGAGTTTGTTGATGACCATTTCAAGCCATATGCAGACGCGATTCAAGCAACGTTGTATGTGAATAAATGAATAAAATGTAAAAACCGACAGATACAAAATAGAAAGAGGAGGAAAATGTGAAAACCGACGGATACAAAATAGAAAGAGGAGGAAGATAGTGTGAATAGGGTGGGAAAATTTCAGCTCGAATGAAACACCGGAATTGAACACTCCAGTCCATTACTCCAGTGGATTGTATTTGTGAATAGATTTCTTGTCTTTAGGGATGATACTAAAACATACCATCCCATTTGCACTATTTGTCTCTGTTTACTTGTACTATCATCATACACCTATTATTCAACAAAAAACCACTTCAGTTCAGTTCAATTCAGCTCAACTTAATTATAATTTACGCCTTACTCTAATCCAGTTCAGTTTAGTTCAGTAAATTTCAGTTAAATAGAACACAACCTTACTCCAACACTGCACCCAAACATAATGGTTCTGCTTAATTCAGCCACAAACCAATCCCAATATGATATCTTCTTTAAACTTTTTCTTTTATAATTTTTATTTAGTATCATTTACATGCAACTAATTTAGTAAAGTTACATCATATTACTTTTAAGAAGTGCTTATTCCAACAATAACTTTTACATCACATATCAATCGTTGTAGATCAATATATATAATAACCATGTTTAGGGGGTTGATTGGAGTAACCTCCAAATGCACATTTGAATGCTATTTGGTAATTTTGTATTTATTATGGCATTTAAATACCGAATATTGAAATGACTATACAGTAGCAACATTTTTCTCTAACTATATAACAAACCTATAATACCCTATCCAATTACAATTCTATACCAAACACAATTTTAACAACTCCACTACAATTTCGATCAATATTCAGGCATTTAAATTGGGGCATTTAAATCGCATGTCAATCAGCCCCTAAATCATGTATGAACCTTTATGGTCGTTGGTTAAATTTTACATAGTATCATATGTAGATCTTGTAATGATCTTCTAAGCGTAGATTTTATAATGATTTTTTTAAGCGTGTAGCTCATCTAGATTTAAATGATTTTGGAAATGTTTAAGTAAATTGATTTCATGAGTCAATGCAACTACAAGTCACTTGTACAACTCGTCCCAAACTCGTTTTATCACCTTACATTCAAACTCAGTCTCAAAATTAGATACTTTTAAAATGTATTGAAAGATACTAGCGAGTTTAGTTGCTGCCGAAGTGCCGTGCAGGTAAATTTATTGAAAGAAAAGCAGAAACTTAATACTTTTAAAGCTAAGTGAGAAGAATGTAACACGTTACTATTGTTATTTAAATACGCAAGGACCATAGAATAGAAGTAGTGGAATGGAACCTTCAATCATGCGTAGGTGATAGTGAAGTCCATTGCAAAATTTAGTTAAATAGAAACATGATAAGTTCTTTGCCTATGTATCTCATTCAAGATTGGAACTAGAACCCGAAATTGGTTGCTTCGAAGTTTATTGTATTGTTATTTTCGGTCAGAGTTTGTTTCAAAACTAACTCATAAAATCATCGCTACCGGTATGTTGAATAGATAGATATCATATAACGCAACGGAGAGTACAATATACATTGTACATGGTAATATTTATGCAAATGCTTCATTGCTATATTAATTATGTGATATTGTGTAAATTGTGGATCTTTATTCAGCCGCACAATTAATTATAATATACAATATATAATTTATAAAAATATAAAAATTTACAATTTACCCGTGACATTCAACCATTAATATGCAATTAAAATATATTCAAACAAGGTTGGTGCAGACTTGCAGTGGACATGTTTATTTTAGATTGACACCACCCACCGCACCAAATTAATGGTATGGTATCAACTTCCACGTAACAGGATCCTTGAGACGGCCGAGAAGTAGAAGTTGCGCATTTCAAGTTTCAACTACACCATTAATCAGTCCTTTCTAGAAAAACTTTTACTAGTAGAAACCTTTAACCCCAATATTGCAATCATTGCATAAATCATTAAACTGTCAATTTTCACTCCACTAAATTTGTAAGCACCACCATTACACTAATAAGTAAACGTTTATCAAGTTAAGATTGTTTGTAGTAAATTACCTGGTACATAGATAATTGATTTATTAGATTTAACTAGCTAATCTTTGTGAAAATGTTTGGTAAATTAATTAAAATGTAAGTTAGCTAAATGTAGCCTAAGAACTTTAGATTAAAGCAATGAGGTGATGGAGAACGAAACCTGCCGAATTAAACATTGGCAAACAATTGTTTGATTTTGACGTGGGGTCGAAGTTTTGGAGGGTTAAAATTGCAGTTTTGTGATTTTAGGTGCTTATTTGCAATTTCTGAGAATTTTATTAGATTCGGTAGGTTAGTATTATGACGTTTTGGTAATTTCCCTTTCTATGTTAGGGTTAGGGATGATGATTTGGAGTATTTAAGCTTTGTCAGACACTATTCATAGAAGGATTACTTTTATTGAACAAAACTTGAGGATTTCCTCAACAATCGCTCTTGTTCATCCTATCCACGTTGCATCATGAAGGAAGTAAACGGTTGTAATGATGCAAATAACTAATAGATCGATCGCCATTTTCTACTTGGCATCAACTTGAAAACCTAAATATGAAACGTAAAAAATGATAAAAAGACAGTGAGACGAATTGAAGTAAGCACAATCAAATTTAATCTTTTAGCACTTGAGGGCTATTCTTTTTACATCAACATTAAGCACCTATAATTTAGTACCACCAATATGTGTGATCAGTTGACACTGTTCATTTCCCGAATCGTAGTATCTGGTTCATGGTCATTGAATACAATTGCAGTTCGTAGTTACCTTGGAACTGGTTGTTGTACAATTAATATAATTATATGTGTCGTTCTTGTTGCATTTAATTTCATATAGGAATTCACAGACACCCAAATTAATACGTTCAAAATGGACCCAGATTATACGTTCGGTGTTCGGTTCTGGACACAATTTATCTACTCCATCTCCAAATGCAGAATATTTCCTCAACAGGAAGTGACTGAAACCAGAAACTTGGCCCTGCTTGTATCATCAAAATTTCGAATAGTTAATTTATCAGGTTGATTTGATGCACGCAAGTCACTTATTATCTTTCCAAAACGGTGAGTAATTTAGATATTGATACTTTTTTACACTAGCTTTTCAGTTTAATGAGTTCTTTTTTAAAAAAATTTACTACGTCAATGTGCAATTTCTTAAACAAGTTAGCTGAAAATTTAACTGGTTTGATAAGCTAATCAAGTTAACTTGTTGAAAAAAAAAATACATAACCAACTACCAACCAGACTTTCAGTTGATTTTGCTAAACAGAGTCAATATGTGTGACCACTAGTACATCATATAATTTGATATGTGATACGGATGTACACGTGTAGGGTTGATATAATATGTGATACAGTGAATTAAAGTGAATTTTAATACGTACATATGTATGTAACATCTACTCTTTAATTAAAAACTCCAGTTCAATTTAATTTTGTGTAGTTCAGTTTAGTTCAACTCGTTTAATTATATTTTATATCTCATTTTAGTTTTATTCAATTCAATTTTAAAAAATTACTGTTGATAAAATATAAATTGATATTGTGATGTTATCCGAAAGGGCAAGAAGGGAAGGAGAGATGAGGAGAAATAAATAGAGGTCTAGATGGTTGGGAAGTGAGTGGAGTTAATGATGATGAGATTGGGCATTAGGACAAAGAACGAATGGAAAGAATTTAGGTGAGCTGTTCGTTCGTCGGTTCTCGTTCACATTCGAAATTCTAACGATGCTACAGAGTACAGATCAAATCAACCTTATATACTTGAAACGTCCTTTCTTCCACAAATGATGAAACTTATCTCTTCACAATTGAATTTCACAATCTCACCTAACCTAAACTAAACTAAACAGTATATTATCTTTCATTTCTTCTTTGCACACGTGATTAGTACAGAGGTGCATAACAATTACATATGATTGGTATATAATTTGAGTGGTCTTTTTTAATTGAAATTGATTTTTTTAATAAAATGTTCGATTTAAGTGAGGTGATGGCCACTCCAACGATACAATAAATAGGGCCTTGTTCACTATTAGTCTATTACTAGTACATTATAAAACAGATACGAATGACAACACAACACAACTCTTGTTTATATAGACCCACCTAAACGGCTTCCATTCCGTCTGTGGGTATGCGATCTCTTGGAGAAAGACAGAAATCGACTCATCACAGTTCTCCAGCTAGACTACTTTCAGACGCATCACGCATACACATATACTATATAATTATATATGAGACTCTGTAATGTTACTTGAAGTAGTGGTCTTTTTCAAACTACATCAAAAGCTAGAGATTTTCAATTTTCATAGATAAGTCCAACCTAGTCTTGGTTATGAAATTATGGGTCTGCATCAATCTTAAGTTCCGATTTCTCATACTTCGAGCTATTTTAGTACGTACCAGAGTGATTAATCTGGAGGAGGAATAATATATGTACATAGATGGTTAGCTAGCGATTATGTACCTTTTTCGTTTCAAGGAAAAAAGTTATTTATCTCTATATGAGATATTAAGTATTTTTATTTTATTTTTATACTAATAACCTTATATTACTTAAGCCAAAGCTGCAGGAAAGTGTTGCACACCTTCCGGTATAATTCGGGGTGTTTTAATGTACATATCGATATTAACAAAATTAGCTAACCACACGGGACAGCTATTCCAGATCTGCGTAATAATCTACCTAGCATTCATAGATGTACTACTAGCTATTACATTGCCGTCTAAAACATTAGAGTGTCCACTACTAAGTTTAGCTAAAATGTCTGCACATCTGTTGGATTCCCTGTAGATGAAGTGCAACTCCCATAGAGTGAAGCATCTAAGTAGTTGATGTATTTCCCCCACCAAATGTGCATCCATATCATCATTGTTGCCTCCTGCCTGCAAATACAATTCCAAACATAGAAAGAGTGAGTTTGTATTTCAAGGGATGAAATATTTAACTGTAAGGCATTATATAATCCAGTCTTAAGAGCGACTAGCTCCGCAGTATTGTTGTTTGTAATCCCTAAATGTGCACTTATTGCTCGAGTGAAGGTCCCATCTTATTTTCTGATATTCCAGCGTTGCATGGGCTTGCTAACGCAGAGCCATCAACATTCAAACAATAAGGTAGATTCGATAGAGGCTTCCAAACACAATAGATTATTCTACGATAACCTACGTTGCTTATGGGAAAGTTATGTAGTTTGTAATTGTAAGGTTCGACAAATTTCCTCGCCATTTTTTTCTGAATTTAATAAAATATTAATTTTATTATTTCACACGAGCGAAAATATTTCGTAAGAAAGTTGAGTCGAATTTATAAGTTTAACGCTGAGCAGATTCGACGTTAAAATGGAATTTAGTTATTTATTAATAAAATAATAATAAAAATAATAAAATAAAAATTATTTATTTTATTTTTTCAATGGCTCGAGAACGACTTGAAAAGTGTCCGGGAATAAATTTTTCATTTTTCCAAATTTTATTTGCGAGTCGTTTGGAAGCCAGAACGATTCAGTTGTATATAATAGCAAAAAGATCAAGTTACCCCTAGCTCCCTCTTTCCTTTTATTTCAAGTGAGGGTATTTCCGTCATTTCGATATCATCATCTTCTTCCCCAAAGCGTTTGAGCAGTCTGTTCCTTCACGCCGCCTGTTCCTCCATTGTTACCGAGCAAAACTGAAATCCCCCGTGCCCAAGTTGACCTGCCACGCCAAGCGGTGCCATTCTCTGCGCCAAGACCGCCCGGATCTCGTGCCGATCCGCTCCATCCTATCGCTCCGTTCACGAACCCATTTCTTCCTCACTTTCTCCGGTCAACAATGGCATCTCCTTCGCCTCTATGCTAACCGACCACCTCGAGCCGCCATTGCACGTGGATCGAACATAGAATGAACGGTGGAGGGAGAAAGGACGTAGCAAGAACGAGTGCGGGAGAAGCAATGAACGTGGTCGATTCCCGGCTGTCGTTTCCACCGCCACCGGCCAGCTCCACCGTCCATCTCCGGCTATAAATAGCCTCGAGCTCTCACCAATTTCACTCACACCATATCCAGTTATTAGTAATTGTTATACTGTTGGTCTGTTACCTGTTGTAGTGTCAACTGGCCGTCGACAGTAGGTTAATTGCCGCTGGTCGTGGACTGTTATTTAATTAGATTAGACTGTATTTTGTTAACTTTTGTAGACGTCGACTTGCCGTCGACTAGGAAACTGGAATATAATATTGTTTAATGGTATTATACTGTTAGAACAGATATTGGTTAAATACTGTTAAAGGTTGAAATATTGCTGGACATACTTGTCGTCTATAGCTGAATTTATCTGTTAAAAGTCGTACCGGAGATGATTTTTTTGGAAATAAAATAACATGTCGGATTTAATTTCAAATAAAATAATATTTTTCGAGGGACTAAATAATTTTAATAAATCATTTAAAATTTAAGAGTTAAAGTTTATTAAATAGTGTCGAGTATATTAACCGTCGATTATCACTAAAGTGTCGTATGTTCTATAGTGAGTATAAAACGCGGGTATTAAATTGATTCTTCATACGACATAAGCCTTTATAGAGTTAAGAATGTACGCGTCGTCAGTTAAACCATTTTAGGAAAGTGTCAGGAGTCTTTTAAATTATTTAGAACTGAGATTAAGTAGTATTGTTGATTTATTTGATTATCAGGAATTTCGAAGTCACCTGACGTGCAAAATATCTACGGTGAGTGATTACGAGCTTTCGGCATCCGGCCCTGGGAAAGTTTGTTACTGTTCATTCCTCGCATTTTCAATTCCTGTACCCCTTTATCTGCCTGACTGGCTAAACTCGACTGCGACTACTGACGACAACGACCAATTCCGACTCGTTACCGATTTAGATTCTAACTGTATAAACTTTAGACGATCCGTACTTAGGAATACCTGACCTGTATTGACTTAACATTTTATTACCCCAATTGCTGATTAATAATGTATACCAAGTTCCGTCTATTGATCCTGCACCCAATTCAGATTACTACATCGTATAAATTATAGATGACTTGTACTTAGGATACACTACCTGTTGTGACTTAACATTTTATTGCTCCAATTGCTGATTCCTACTATACACCGAATCATGTCTACTGATCTTGTTATTGATTATGTTCACCGACACTATTACTGAACCTGCATATTACTCATGTTCACTGCTCCTCATGCATTGCATTGCACGAACTGTTTTCATTGAAAAAGCAACCGCACACTGTTTTCTGAAAATTTGGGAAACCGTCCTGGTCGACATTGTCGACATACTGTTACTGCAAAGCGTCCTGCATCGCTATCTTTTCGGGCTATACTGACTGTACAGCCATCAAACGGTCTGGATTTTATGAGTTGTGACGGGTTGTGCCTGTCGTGAATCAACTCCACGCGCAGTCACGCTGCTATTGATGAGACTGCAACCTGATCCGTTCGGTCTAGCCCAAGACAGTTACTATTTGGTATTGTAAATCTGGCACCTTTCATGTTGTATAAACTGACTGACTGATATTGATTTTTCCATTATTTATAACTTTCTGATCAGCAAGTGTGTTGAATAAATGATACATGAATAATTATTTAAGGTGAACCCTAGATCAAAATATATGGTAGGATGGTATGACTAAGATAATTATTTAAGGCCAACCCTATATTACCCTATATTCCACGTTGATAGACAGTGAATTGAATAAATGATACATGAATACCCACTTTAATATGGTAATATGGTATTATGTCGTCACTATTTACTAGTTTAATTAGTTGTTTTAAAAATGTAAGTACTCATTTAATAGAAAGGGCATGTAATTATCCGGCCCAAAATTGACTATCATATGAATGAGATGCATGGTGCATAATATTTAATTTTTCACGATATAGTGTTTTACATAAATGGTTTCGATTGGATTCATTGGATCGTTACACATTAATAACTTCACGACTATAATATCATCTAACAACTTACTTATTTAATTTTTAAAATTTAAACTCAGTTGTCAATTGTAATTGATACAACCAAAATTTTATTTTGACTATCCCAATTCAATTGGATAATTAGTTGAAAAAATAATTGTGTTAGACTGAATTTTTAACCTCCTTCTACACACCTACAAAATCTTATATAATTGTATTTTTACTAACCTTAAATTTTAATAACTCAATTATAATTTATTCAATATTCATCAATTTACCCTATTAAAATCAGTTTCATTATAATTCCGCTTCAAACAACCCATTATATATGATTGATGTTCCGACTCCGAAATAACTTTAAAAAATTATGGACATTTTAATTTAAAATTTTAATTTAAGACAGTTCGTAACTATTTAAAATAAAATTCCAATTAAATTTACTCGATTAAAATTAATTATTTATTAACTCAATTAAATTTTTTTCCAAACGATTCTATTTTATTCATTTGGTTGCTATATAGTGACCGTTAAAAGCCTAATAATAAAGGGGGAGGGGGTTGGCTTCATGATTGGGAATAACCTGACACAATGTCATCGTCATCATGATTTTCTCCTTTTACACTTTTGGCCACGCCTCGATCATGCAGAAAGGAAATTTAGACCCCAAAAGCGCTTCATTTTGAAGACCAGACTAAAAAACGAAAAATAAAGTAAATTTTACTTTTGTACTTGTAGTTCAAAAGACTGAAAATGTCTTGCAGAAGCCAGGTGTGTTACTTCCGAGGTATGATTTATATTCGACTTAAATGCCCTGATTTAAATATTTGAATAATAATCAAAATTGTAATGTGAGTGTTAAAATTGTGTTTGGTATAAAATTGTAATTGGATAGGGTATTATAGGTTTGTTATATAGGTAGAGAAAAATGTTGCTACTGTAGAGCCATTTCAATTTTCGGCATTTAAATGTCATAACAAACATAAAATCCCCAAGTAGCATCCAAATGGACATTTGGATGCTACTCCAATCAGCCCCTCAGTCTTCATCAACCTAGTTTAGTTAAGATTTTATTCCAAATATATTATTTAAGATACTAACATTTTAGATACAATAAAATAAAATTGATCAATTTAAATAGGGACGGACGCAGACAATTAATTGAAGAGTAGCGATATTATAAAAATATGTGTAATGTAATATTAAAATTTATTAATATGTTAATTTAATTTAAATATATATTAAATTAAATAATCTTTGGTGATAACAAATTTTAATGAAAAATGAAATGTTTTTATAACGTTTTTTTTCTAAAATACATTACATAAGATTGGGCAAAACAAAAGGTAATTGGGTGAGGGATAATTTTTTTGGATGAAAATGGAAAATAACTCTTAAAATTATATTGAAATATTACATAAGAATAGAAGAAGAAGAAGAAGAAATAAAGAAAAAAAATATATTGAAAGTGAAAAATATTACCTAAGAACAGAAGAAGAGAGAAAAAAAATAAATAAAATTTTACATAAGAATAGAAGAAGAAAGAAAAAAACAAGGAACATATTACTTAAGAATAGAAGAAGAAAGGAAAAAGAACAAGAAAAAAATTGCCCAACAAGATTCAATCCTCTGACATGCAAACACTTATGATGCACTTAACACTCAACATGAGTCCAATCAGCCGAAGTTCATATTTATTTCACTTAATCGCAATATTGTATAGATACCGTACTAATATTTGTGTATGAGGATATAATGGTAAATTCACATTAAAATCGAGGGGCAACCAACGATTGCTGCCCACTGCGCCAACGTGGGTTCTTCCCTGAATTTGGGTACACTACTGCAACCACACTTCTAATTGAACAATTCCGATCGTTTCCGATCAAATTGATTACGTTACCGTCAGACGTGCGATTTTCCTTCCAAATTTATATTTGACCCCTATTTGACTTGCATTTTTGTATTTAAAATTCAAATACGGAACACATGTCGCGTCCACGTTAATTCTCGGTATAAACTGTGCAGTATATATTATAAAATAATTTAAAATATTATGAAAAATATTTTTAAAATTATAAAAAATTTATTTTAATTACATACTTTTGTTAGAAAATTAAAAAAAATTAAAATCGCATTAGCTATAGAGCTCTCATATTCTGACAGTTGACTCGTATTTGACTTGAATTTTAAAAATTCAAATTGAAATACGGAACACGTGTCACTCTCTTGTAATTTATGGGTATAAAATGTTTAATATAATTAAAAAATGATGTTGAAAAATATTTTTAAGAATATGAAAAAAACATTTTACATTTTATTATATATAAACGAAATAAATAAATAAAAAATAAATTTAAAAAATACAATTTGCTACAATAAAAAAAGACGAATTACTTACAAAATTCAAAGACCCAAATGAAGGTTTGTTGTAGCAAATTGCGTTTTAAAAATTTTGAATTTTTTTATTAATTTTAAATGTAATAAAATGTAAAATATATTTTTATATTCTTAAAAAATATTTTTAAATTTTATTAAACAATTTATACCTATAAATTATTTAATGCGATTTTAATTTTTTTATTGTTTGTGAAAATATGTAAATTTTTTATTGTTTGTAATTGTAAAAAATGTAAAATAAATTTTTATAATTTTAAAATTATTTTATAATTATAATACACAATTTATACCAAGAATTAATGTGGAAGCAACACGTGTCCCATATTTAAATTTCAAATACAAAAATATGAGTTAAATACGGGGCGAATACGAATTTGGAGAAAAAATCGCACGTCTGGCGGCCACATCATCAATTTGATCGGAAAATCGATTGGAGTTCCTCAATTGAACGGGTGGTTGCAGTAGTGTAGTCAAATTGGTCACTCTCACTTTAATATATCTAAAGTGGCACAGTTTCACTCTAGTGTACCTAAAATAAAATCCCCCCAACCCCTCGTTTACAACATTCAATTGCGTTTAAAAAATCCATTCACTTCAAAATACCAACTTCTAAGACCATTCCCAATAGGTTAGGTGGATGGCCGTGAATAGTTACGGTTATTTGCGATGACCACTCTAATGATTACTGCAGGTGAAAATCTTATCCAATGGGTCATCCGGATGACCATGAATAGTGCTATTTTATGTTTCTCTTTTGTATATTTTTTTGACATGTTTAACATATTCTAAGGTGTTTATAAGTAAAAATTAATCAAATCGTATATTTAAAACTAATTTTAAAATTTATTTTATTAAAGTCCAAGTACATGCACGTTTAATAGTTGTAAAATTAAAATAATCAAAATATAGTCAAGATTGGTCTTTATTTGTAGAAAACGAAAAATTATGAAAATCGGTATAATTTTATATTTTCATATTATATATTTAATAAATTAGAAATAAAAAATAAAAAATGTATATAAATGGGGTGGGCCAGCTCAAATTATTTAATGGTCGAGTGGCCATTCAAGGGTGAAGAGTCGAGTTTCAGCTGTTTCACCCCATTGGCCGGCCGAACCGACGACCACTTCCATGAGAGTGGTCTAAAGTAATCACATTTTGAAATGGTAAATGAAACTTGAATTTTTAAATTTATCAGAATTCAATTTAAAAATGGTGGAGCATTAATATTAAAGATTAGATTCCATAATTCTCTACAAGTTTGAGCTTTTAAATCAGATAAAATTCTATCATAATATCAGGGCCTCAGACACACGCCACTTAGATTCGAATCTCCAGAGAGACAATTTCCGCTCCATATTAAATTCCACTCGAATGACCTCCCTAAATAAGTTAAAATTAACCACAAATACGAAGGGTGGTGGAGTATTAATATATATGACTAAATTTTATAACAATAAAAAAAAATCCACTATTTCATTAACTTAACTGTGTCGATCATTTCATTTCCATTACCTATGAGTTGTACGTCAACTATGTTTCTGCTATGGAGTCAATATTTATACTGTGTGGCCACACATTTTTGTATAATTGTTGAAATAATCCCATGAGTTAATTAAGCTAATGATTTGCATGCAATCATCACTGAATTAGACATTTCGGTGTCAATGCTACTTAGCTAGCTCACCAATACATATAATATAGGTATTCAATTCATTATTTACCAACCTAATTAATGTCACAACATTTCCAATCTCACATTCACAACAGGTAAATTAGAAAAATCAAATATTTCACACACAAGTACATATACATACATACTTGATGTTAATCGGATCTGAATATTATTCGGCATGACTAAATTTGAAGATTAGCTCCTAATTAAGATGATTAATTAGAAGTACCCGGCCAGAAGAATGGCACGATGAATCTTTAAAAGTGACAATGTATAGCTGCTAGGGGCGTGCAAGCATGCATCTGTACTAAATTAGCTAACTCTACTTGATCATTGTTTAAAGGTTAGTTTATATTAATATACTAGCACCTTAATATACTACACTACCTTTTTTCTAAAAATGTGATCATATTATATACTCTAGATTCCAGAAACTATCTTTTCGGCTTTAGATCGATCCGCTCTTTTTCTATGCATGTTTTGGTGGTACAAGATTCCACGGGTAGGTTTATAAAAAGACATAAAACCATGCTCTTTTTCCAAACCAGCTATATTGATATATGTATACCGCTTGAGTGGCTAACTTTCCATTTAAATTGAACATTTTAGACATAAAAAATTTAATTTTAATTGAAAAAATTCACTCAAATTATATACCGATGAGTCCCTCGGTCATATGGATCAAATGACATTTTCTAATTTCCTTTTATTTCAGATCATTACTTATTAGACATATCACTATGTAAAGGGGCTAAAACTAAAAGTATAGTGAGCATTATAACGTATTAGAAAATTTTTACTAAACTATCAATTGGATACATATGTATATGATATATGATATATGAAATATGATATATTAATTGTAAATATAACTAATTTGATATTTAAAACTATTAATTTATACAATATCCATTTATTTATTGAATGTAGGTATAGGATTTAAGTGTTATTATCCTAACTTTTATAACT
This sequence comes from Plantago elongata, assembly GCA_036897095.1. Classification (NCBI taxonomy): domain Eukaryota; kingdom Viridiplantae; phylum Streptophyta; class Magnoliopsida; order Lamiales; family Plantaginaceae; genus Plantago; species Plantago elongata. The sequence goes on from JAYMSP010000066.1 coordinate 23,543, forward strand.
AAAAATATTAAATTCAATTAAAACAAAAATATTCAAATTCGATCACAAATCGTTCGGTGATGTTTAAATGGTAGAAGACACATGGAGGTGATGAATAGTTTGAGCCTTTCAGGTTGATGGAGAACGAAATTTGTCAAAATTAAGCCTTGACGAATAATTGTTTGATTTGGACGTGGGGCCGAAGTTTTGTGACCAGAAACGACGTTCTGAGCAAGACTCGTTGCTTTGCGATGACGCACGACGGATTTCGGCAATCCGACATTGACTGGAGGGTTAAAATTGCATTTTTATAATTTTAGGGGCTTATTTGCAATTTCTGAGAATTTTATTAGACTGGGTAGGTTAGTATTATGACGTTTTGGTAATTTTTCTTTTTTATTTTAGAGTTAGGGATGATGATTTAGAGTATTTAAGCTTTGTCAGACACTATTCATAGACAGATTAATTTGATTGAAAAAATTCTGAGGATTTTTCTCAACAATCGTTCTTGTCCACGCACGATGCATCACAGGTCTGTATGTATGGAATGATAACTTGAACATGCTTAGAGATTTGAGCTTAATCATTATTGTTCTCTCATCACAAACCATCTTGGCAGGCCACAAAAGACTGACTTTAAATTGAACTACCACTACTATAAGAATGGCCACATTATTAATTAAACCAAGTGTTCAACAGCTTACCTCAAATGGCTGCTAAAGGATGGAGCCCAACCTCCAAAACCAAGACCATTGGCTTTCCTTTCGAGTAGTCTGCTTTAAAAAGGGCTCAATATAAACGGTATATCTTCGAATTAAAGAAAAGATTCCCCTGACATTGCAATTATAATAAAAAATATTATTGTAATAAAAAATATTAAAAATTTCTATTAATGATATATTTACTTGGTCGCACGATAAATAAATTTCATCACAAATAAATTTGTGATATGTGAACTTTCTTAATAGAGTATTATTATAATATTTTGTCAATTTAATTTGTTAAAGAATTTAAATTAATTTATATATATACACGGTATAAAATATGTTTTGAGAAGTGATCGAGTCAACTTCAACTCCGATCTGAAGTAAAATGGGAAGCGCCGGGCAACACTGGAGATGTTGCGCATGCTAGTGCATAGAGTGCAATGGCACGTTAATTGCGAATTAGAATTATTACTTGGTATGCGTAAATCCAAAGCCAAAATGAAATTTATGTCACGTTTGCACACTCTACAGAAATGCGTCAATTTGTTCCCTCATATTATTGAGAAGACATTGACTACACTTTTTGTCAGTTATTATCACCTTGCCCTTTTCCTAAATCATGCCTATCTCATCATAATCGAAATTTTCATCACCAAAAGTTGTCAAAACATTACTACTTGATAACCAATTATTGCTAAGTTTCATTTCATACACAGATGTGACAAGTATACTCATGTCGACAAAATAAAATACTCGAGACTAAGCGCCTTTCATAATTAGAATTAAAAGTTTATATAATTTAAGGGCCCTATAATTTAAATCTCTTTCACAATTGTACAAATATTATAAGATATTTATAATTAACATGATAAAACGAGATCATACAACATCTATTTGAGGATTCCTCTTCAACACAAAATTGATAGTGATGATTCACTCCATCCTAATGATAACAAGGCATAAGCTATATATCTTCAATATAGATTTACAAGAAGTGGAAAAATTGATGATTGGGCTTGGAACATGCTGCTAGTAGATCGATGAGCTGGGCTTCCGTATTGGGCTGACTGGAAATAAAACATTGAGCCCAAACTAAACATTCACAAGCTACCACGCATCCACATCCACAATAATTGTGAGTCTTAAGCAATGGTACTATGATCACCCACCCTAGGTCCCCCGTATCGGGCGCTCACTACTCAACGATACGTATGCAGGGGAGAACGATGCTTATAGTGGTTTTGAGTACCTTGTTGCTGGTTGGGCCTGGATTTAAACTCCTTGGGCCTCTTTTGTATGGTGATTATTCGTTCCAACTTCACCAACACGTCCTCCATATTGGGTCGGTTCTTCGGGTCGGGCTCGATACAACTCAATACAAGTGCCCCTGTTTGGTATGCACTTTCGGAAGGGTATTGGCCCTCAAGGCGTGGGTCAATTAGTTTCCTTATCTTCTTTTTGTTAGGAAGGGAAGGCCTGGCCCAATCAACCAGGTTAACTTGCCCATTGGGCCTATTGAGATCATGGACTCTCAGGCCCGTTAGGAGCTCTAGCAATACCACTCCAAAACCATATACATCACTCTTCACATACAAATGACCTGCGACAGTTAACATTCTAAAATGAATAAACTTTATGTACAAAAGAAGCAAAAATTAACCAAATTTCTGTTCATTTACTTTATTTCAGTCATTAGAAATTACCTGTAGCCATGTATTCGGGAGCAGCATAGCCGTAAGTGCCAACAACCTTGGTACTGACGTGTGAATCTCCATTTACAGGGCCTAATTTAGCTAGGCCAAAATCTGAAAGCTTTGCGTTGTAGTCCTGTAAAAGATAAGGAATTGTATTCAGTGGCCAAGAAAAGAAACGCGGGGACATAGACGTTGCTCTGGCATTATCGCTAGGGTTAAGTATCTCACATTGGCTCCAACAAGCACATCGTTTTTCAATAAAGACGACTTACGGAATCAAGTAAGATGTTAGAGGCCTTGAAGTCTCTGTAAATGACTTGTTTTTCAGTAGAATGCAGCATAGCAAGCCCTCGCGCAGCTCCTATTGCTATTTTTAACCTTAGGTCCCATGGTATTGCTTCTCCCGCAGTTTCTGCAATCAAATAGATCGCGGAAATGCAACTGAGAAACTTATATTTTGCACATATTATTTCAATATCAAATATAAAGAAAAGAACTCAAACATATATCAATGTAGCTTACTTCTGAAAAGATGAGTTTCCAAGCTCCCTTTCTGCATGTACTCATAGACAAGAAGAAATTGGTTTTCTTCCCAACAGTACCCCAATAGTTTGACAAGATTTGGGTGACTGAATTTTCCCAAGAATTTTACCTCTGCCTGTACACAGAATCACAGTAAAAGGGTAAATCAGATCGGTGAAATCAACTCTACACAAATTGCATGAACATGTTGTCCATAAGGATCATACTACTTCATATCCTACTCCTAGCCCAGTTCCAAAACTGGTACATAATATAATACTATGTCGTGTACTAGACATAACCATAAAATTCGATTTTTCTTAGTACCTAATGTTCAATCTCGATTTGAAACAATATCTATGGAGGTAAGTACACTTGGACAGATTTATACATCATCGAAGTCTATACAGTTTTAGTTCGTATATAATGTTTAAAACTCGATTTCAATCCACTCGAAACGATTATTAAGTACCTTAACCTGAAAGAAAATTTCGTTTCACGAATCAAGTCGAACTCATGTTTGACCCGATCAAAGTCTACCATGTCCTACATTTTAAATGAGATTAAGTATACATGCATTGAACTAATCGACCTTCAAATTAAAACCAACTGTCCTCCTCGTTTGACTTGTAGTATAAACCGATTGGTCGTTATTCTTCGAATATCTTTATAAAAAATAATAATTGTACATCTAGAAACAAATTTATAATGTCAAGTGTGTTTGAAAAGCTGTGTTCGAAAAGTTGACATATGAAGTGACGTGGTCTGTATTTAGGCAATTAGCAATGACATTGACAATTTTAATCAATTTCGTTGATCAATAAGTGACAAATCTAGTCTGTTTCACACCGGGTTAATTTACCAAGCAGATGCAAAAATCTCTTTAAAAGTATAATTTTGGATGCATACTGTATAGTATGGTATGGAAGTCGTAATGCTAGTGAAGAGGATTCATACCTTACTACCTTACATTATTCGATATATACATGTTTAAAATGATTTACAATGATTCCTAGCTCTACAAAATAATATCTTCGCTTCATTTGCATTGGGGTAAAGATGGATCCTATGATATACTTCATTTCGAATTGGTAGTTAATATTTTAATAGTTTTAGACCATCAAAGCACATTATATATCTAGCCAACGTTTAAATTTTAATTTGAATAATCACTCTGCAAACTTCACTTACACAACGAACTCTTCAAATACGTAAAAGTTAACAAGAATTTTTTGTGTGTTGAAATTTAATACATTGTATTAAAAATATGTTTACAGATATTAACATGTAGATAAAATAAAATGAACTAGTAATCGATATAAAAAGTTCAATACCATCGACAACTTAAATTTTAGTGATTGTACCATGTGCCAAGTATGGTTTTGATTGTTTCTTCGTGTCTTAAACGGAACATAAAGTATATAATATGGTCCCCATTTTTCATTATTTCCTTAATTTCATAAATAGCGTAAGTATATTATATTCAACTGAGATTTAACTTTTAAATGTATGAATGGAAAGGAAGAAAAATAATTCTACAATGTGAACGCAGAAAGTCCATAACCAAACAAAATACCACAATTTCAAAACAGTATACTAATTAATCAATATCTAGTAAAATTGGCCGGCCAACTACTCATTTGATTTTACTACGTCACTAATTACTCAAGATTATCATCATCATAATCATGATTATAATTCTGAACTGTAACGATAAATGGAAAGTGGATTCGTTAATTAACTGTAGCTAGTTAGGCTAGTTAGCCGTTGACCATTTCCACATGATGATCATAATGCAGACAAACAACAATTTAAAACATCTTTCAACTTAATCAAATCAATTCAACTAATTTTAACGTAGAATCAGGATCATGAAGAAAGATTAACGAAATCGAATTACCTGCCATTCTTTAAGACCTTGTTCACTATCTGGATTAGACTTCTTGACAGCTACAGGGATTCCAACTCCAACTTTTGATGGTGCATAAGTCTTCTCATCAATCCAACCCTTAAACACCCTCCCAAAACCGCCTTCTCCGAGGACGGTGTCCGGCCGGAAGTTCCTAGTGGCGCTCTTTAGCTCCGCTAGGGTAAACATCTTCAAGTTCGGCGTCATGATCTGTCCGTTAGGTGGAACATTAATCCCTTCATCGTTTCTGCCTTGTTCATTGACCGGTGGCTTAGGGTTGCCGTCCTTGCTCTTAACCTTGTGGTTGACATGAGCTAAAGAACAAGTAAAAAAGTTGGTTAGTGCAGGTATCTTGATCACTCCATATTATAAGCCATAAGGGTACAAGTATCACTTATGCAAGTACGAACTTAGACTAGTCGATTTGACACGAAACATAACACGTATAGGACGTGAATACCTGGACTGGGAGGTTTGGTCTTGATCGGAAGGGGAATATTATCGACGGAAACTGGAGTTGTCCAACAATTTCCCATTTCTTCTTGTCTATTCAAGAGTTTAGCATATGAAGGAAATTAATGGTAGTTAAAACATAAAAGGAAAGATGAACCTGTTGGGTTTGTTCTTGGAACAAGGAAGGAAAGAAGAAGGAAAAGAGAAGAGGAAGTGATTGGTATTGTTTGGCACGAAGAGATTATATGTGATTCTTCAACTTATTTCACAAGCCACTTTATATAGTATGTAGTACTATATTATTTACAAAAATGGGGACAGATTTTTCTTCTTCAAGGTTGACTTTTTCCAATTGCAATGTTTCTAGTCTCCTTAGTCGTTTCATACAAATATATAATGAAACAATTATATTCGAAAATAAATATATCATATTAATTTAATTTCTTTATAATACGATCACTTGAAAATTAGGAATTAGTTTAGTACATACAAGATTATTCCCAGATACAAGTGTCGTGACAAAACTACAAAGAAATTACATGTTGCATAATAAGTTGATGACTAGAGTACACTTTTTGCTAAGGAAACATGCAATCATCAAAGAATCATGACTACTTGCGAAATCAGACCAACCAAACCCAACAATTATTTTTCCCTTTCTATATAAATAATAATTAATCCACTAATATATTAAAAATATATATAAAAAACACATATTGTAGCACATTGATTTAAAATTAACAAACTATGAAATATATAATCTGTGCTTGTTCGTGTATTTGTAAAATTAAAAAACTCAACTTGTTTATATAAAATGTAATTTGATGACTGTAGCATAAAGAGACTTAACATTCAAATTTATTGTGCTAATTCGTGAATTAGAAAAATATACAACGGAACTTTAAAATTATAAAAGCTTGAATACATAATTTATGAATTATATAACTAAATATTGTAAAGACCTTTGTGGTAAGGATTGCCGCTCCGACATCACTCAACTCCAATAGCTATGCTTCAAAGTTCAAACATCTAAAAAGTGATACTTTAAAAAAAGACTATCATGTCCACTGGTTGAGCAAATATCATGAACGTGCCATGCCTTAAAGTTCTATCTTCCCATCTTTGAAAACTTTAATCTTATTCAATGCAATTTAACTATAAGACCCGACTCTTAACACTTTAGCTTATTTTCCTTAAAAACTGTTAACTTAAACTTGAAACTTGTATTGAAAACTTTCTCCCTAAATGTTTTAAAGCATAACATGATCACGATCTGATCACTTGTCATTGCCCTACCTCAATCTGGGGTGGCTTCTTGAAACTGTTGAATGGAAACACTAATCGCACTATAGTCGATACTTTTATATTTGTTACAAATGCCTAGGATGTTATCTTTACTGGGCATTAATTTTCTTTAATTTAATATATTACTTTATTTTACAATATAAATTTTTTTATAGAGAGGATGAACGATTCTAGACTGAAATCGCGTCTCAATATATGATCATCTATATATGTGTACAAAGTTGATATTTACACACAACGTAACAATCAATCCAGTTAGTACTCTTAATTAAGCATCAACCGGATCATGGTACACACAAAATTTGCATACTGCAATTGTCCAATTGAATCATGAAATTTGACCAAGACTAGAGCCAATCAAGGTAATTCAGAAACAAGCTAAAATTATTGTAAAGTACTACTAGCAAACAACTTATAACCAGATTAAATGAAATGAATAAGATGAGGTTCCATCAAGTCAAACAACATCCTAATCGACCAATCAGATTGGTCCTTGGACTATTAATTAAAAAATACCATGCCTCAACCATCATCATATAATAAATATATCTACTCAAAACACTTGGAATTAGTTTACACAAAATCAACAAGTGGACATACATCTTACAACTTAGTTCATAACATAATATCACATACTCAACAATTGAATTACTACTAGAATGAATCTTAAAATGACTTATAAAATCACATATCATAGCATAGACAATAAATGCGAATGAATGCTAACAAAAACATATTGTTTCTTAGCGCTGATGTTCAAAGATATGCATAAGTATTCTAATTCGATATTGATTCTTTGTCAGCATGCATCTCCGGTGTATCAGCCGCCTCTGTGGGATCTCCGGTGTATCAGCCGCCTTCGATATTGATTGTCTAGGTAGTATCTTATGGGAGAGGATGGGAGCATGGAGAAGGCCCAATTGTTAAGAGGCCTTGGTCTGTACTCGCATTAGCATTCCATTCTCTTTTCTAATGCCTTGGTCTGTACTCGGAGGCCTAATTGGGAGGAGGCCTACTACATGATAGTTAAAGCTCAATTGCTTGTCTATAACTCGATCCCAGTCCAGTCCAAATTTACAAGTCCAGAGTAGCTAGTGTAGCTCGAAACCGCCACTAAAATCTCAGTTTATCTCAAGACTCTCTTCAACAAAATTAGTTAAAAAGATAGATGGTTAGTCAGTTTTTTCTTAACAAGATAATCAATCAACTAATCAGCTAGTCTGTTTGAAAATCGGCACCACCTGACAAACTTTTTAATATAAAAACTCAACTGAAAAACAAACTGGAATAAGAAGAAAACTGCAAAAAAGCTTAACTGCACTCCACTTTACTTCACAAATCTACCAAAATGGACGATCATCACGTTGCTTCCATCATCGCCGCCTTACCGGATGTGTCAGGTATTTTAGTTCGTTAATTTTGTAATGTGGATTTTGATTGTTTGTGTTTCTTTTTTTTAAACGAAAAAGATGATTCGAACCCGATCTATTCGCTTCCCTAAACCTACATAAAATAAATTTCATTAGATAATAACTTGGGATTGTGAGACTGATAAACTTGTTAAAAGTAAAACACAAGTAAAACAGCAAGTTTCGAAAGATTCTACTTAAACAACAAAGTACACAAATATCAGTTCCAGAGTTCCAGTGGATTAAAGCAGTATCTGAGTCCCAGCAGGGGAGATTGAAAATGTACCCAGACAATCAATCAAATGTGACATTAATTACAATCTAAAGGCCTCTTAAATCTGTGTTAAATGGGCATTACCAGTCCAAGATCAAGATTTGAGTCTCTAAAGACTAACACGTATAGAATACCATAAAGCTCTAAAAAGTAAAACAATGATTTCTTCATCTAAACAACACAAAGATCAAAAGTTGAAGCATTAATCATAATTCAAATGAAATTCCATGCCAGAAGCACACACAACTAGCCTTAAATCAAAACTAAGTCGACCAAACCATTGCATCTCAAGTTCTCAACTTCCAAAAAAGAGAATAATTTCAGCAAGAAACCACAATTCGAATGGAGAGAAGATTACCTGTGGATGGAGGCATGGAGCTGGACGGATGATGATGAAGGAATCGAAGACGTCCAATTCGAATGAACAAAAATCGATTTCGGAGATCAAAAGTCGCGAGACTCGCGACGATGAAGAAGAAGAAGACAACCCATCAATTCGATGACGGATCAGATAGATTGGTATCACCGTATCAAACTATTAGCCCATCAATTCGATTTGGAGAAGAAGACAGCAGATAGCCAGATGAAGAAGGAACGAGATGAAGAAGAAGAAAAAAGGATCGGATATAACTGGTTGTATGGGTTGAAATGGACTGATTAATTGTTACGGGTTTAGCATCTGTATTCGACCCGTAAAAAAATTTCAGGTTGGGTACGGGTTCGTGTTTCATAACTCGTAAATGAGCTTTAGATTTCTATCCACGGATTCTTTTAAGTTTCAGGTTGGGTCGAGTTCCTGCTCATTTCATTTACAAGACTACTTCTACCAACTGTAGTGGTGGTGGTGAGCTTGTCACTGTGTACTAAAACAAAGGAATGCCATTCCTAAGTTGAACATTCCAGACTAAATTCCATTATAATATTGAAAGGTTAGCTCAAACAAATACTCAAAAAGGTGCACCACCAAGTCACCCAACCAAGATTCACAAGACATGGCAAAGAAATAATGCTATGCAACAACAGATGTAATTCACAAGAATTCAATTTACATAAAAACAGTACTAAAATTGCAAACCAGAATGGCAGAACGTCATCTTTTTTACTAAGCAAAAGAAAAGTTTAGGCTATCAGACACATAGCCTCCCTCAATACCACATATTCTGGAGACAAAACCAACTAACAATCCAATTCCTTGCAATATATTGTTTCATTTCTAATGATTTTTAGTAGCACCAGTAACTACATTTACCATAACCAAAACATTCGAGTTCCAGAAGACAATTCAAGATCATTTCTTCCTCACAGTTCTAGCTCCAACTTTCCTTGCAGTAACCCCAACTGTTTTCTCAAAACTCATAGCCATAGGAAACGGAGGCTTCTTGTTCTCCTTCACACTACTGCTCCTAAGCGAATACCTCGGCGTTGGAGCCACCCTCCGCTCCGTCATAGGTGTGGACACCGACTCCGCCACAGTCTTCCTACGAACACCATCAAACTTCCTAACCTCACCCCTTTTCTTGGTCGTCGAATCAACTCTAACACCGAGATCATAGCCACTCTTCTTCTCATACCCCTCCATCTCGCCTTTCTTCCTCCTAAGCCTCTCGTTTCTCCTAGCCGCATACTCATCATAAAACCTCCCCCTCTCAAACAAAGGAGCACCAAAACCATTTCCATCCAAACCAATTTCCTCTCCTTCAAGATCATTCTGCACCATCTTGGCTAGAGCTCTCAAATCACAAGAAACCGTGTGGTAACCCGGCCGAAGCTCCTTTTCAACATCCATGCTGCGATTCGGCTTCTGGGATTTTGTCAACGACCCTGTTTCTCTCAAACGATTAAACCAAACCACATAGTACTAATTTACAACTTTTGAAACAAAGCAAGAAAATGTTGAATAAAGTTCAATTCTTTCGATTCAAAAGTACTACCTGGAGGAGTCTGAGCAGCGTTATTAGCAGTCGACTGAAGCAGGGAACGACGAGGGCGAAGGCTGATCGGAGATCTTGGAAGAGGAGGTCTTCCATTGGATCGCAACATCATCTTTGACATGATTTTTCAATGTGTTGAGTACAGAGTAGTGTAGTAGTCTTTATAAACCAAAAGAGAGCAAAAATGGTTAATTGGGATTTTCTTGATGAAAGAAAAGGGAGAAAGAAGGAATGAGATTTTGGAATAAGGTTTTATGTTGGCTTTGATTAGGGTTTCAACATTGAAAAAGAGGAGCGTCTCTAACGGTCAAATTATTGGATTTTGCTCGGGTTTAAATTGAAATTGGGCCGTTGATTGAGATTTCTCCATGTCAATGATTTTAGTGCGTTACGTACTTCATCACACATAAACCGACTTGTATCATTTTGTATTTTAATGTAAAATTACTACTTTTGAATAAATAAGATCACTCCGAAGTGGAAGAACAATTATATAGAGTGGAATTATCTGATAGTGTATAAATCGGATTAAGGTCAAGTTTGAAGATTAGGCAGGGCCGTCTTCGAGAATTGAGGGGCCATGTTCAAAAAAATTAAACGAGGCCTAACATTATACGCGATATTAAGTAAAAAAATTTATAAACGTGCAAAACATCCAAGATCAACCGTTACAAGTTTGAAGATTAGGCTCGGTCCTCCAAGTCTAGAGAGTATTATATTTAGTGGTAGGTGCTTACATTTACAAGGCATAAATGCCCTGAATTTATAGGGCAATCCCACCGGAAGTTTGGCTCTGACAACTCGGAGTTATGTCGGACTAGCGGTGTGGAGGCACGTGGTGCCGGAACTAGGAGGCGTGTTTCTAGCACGGATCCAAAAGTACAACTGTCAGGGACTGACGTCATAAAGTACATCATAGGGTCGGAACATCGACGGATCGGACCACACTTTAGCGAAGACGACTATGGTTCTTGGTTAAGGGGTTGAGTCCTATTGCTTCGGACCTTAGGTATTGTGGGTCGAAATTCCATTATTCGGATTAGAACTCTTCGAAAATGTCCTAGCTCGAGAGATCGTCTTAGTGCGTCTCAGATCGTTTTACGGACTTAATAGTACATATCATAAGTCCCCCTCAGTTCTCGAGAATCTCAGTAGGAGATTGTTGAAAAATTTTATTCTCATATTCCGAAGCCTCTTTTGAATCGGGAACTTTTTTGCTTTCTTGGTTCGACCCGATTCGATCCGTTTTGGTCCAATTATCAGTTGACGTGGGCTTTTGAGGTTTTGGACTCTTCTCGAAAGTCTTGACCCATGCCCAATTCATATAGATATGCCAAGCTGGTAGACACGTGGCGATATATGAATGAGTTTTCGTAGCTATAAATACCCCTCAACTCACTTTGTCCTAAATCATCATTCTTCAAGTGCATAAAGAATTTCTCTCTCTATCGTGGAGATAGTTCTGGCCCTGGTTCGATCGTCGGTAGTAGACGACCCGATGAAAATTCTCTCTGCCTCCGGGTCAGAATTTTTGTCGGGTCGTCTTCTTCGGACGTATGAGAGGGGCAACATCTTTGTAGATTCTGAAGTTACTGCCTTTGGTTGTGGATGTTCCGAAGCCTCTTTTGTTCCGAAGAGGTGTAGCTCCGATAGGAGCCTGATTTGGTGTAATACTCCCTTTGGTCTTTTTAAAGCTTCCTAGCTTTTCTTTTTTGGTGTTTCGCTACAAACTTCATAACCCATAAATGGAAAGTTTTTTAACCACTAACTAATTTTTTTATTATATCTCTTTCATACTTTATTATCATTTTATTCAATCTCTCTCTTACTTTATTATCCACTTACAATTTACCAACATAATACCACACATAAACTATTAAACTATTAATTTACCTTAATTTAAGAGAAAGTAAAGAGGTAGGAAGTTTTTATTGGAATAGAGGGAGTATATGATAAGTCCCCCAAGTCCCGATGTCACAATATTCTCATATTGTGAGGTCGGAATTCAGCAGTGCATTAGGTTCAGATCCTATCTAGTTGACCTGATGTTAGTTCGACCGGCGAACTAATACGGCTGTGCGAGTCCGGTCCTTGGTTCGACTCGTCATGATGAGCGGTTGCACATCTTTCGATAATGGATCGAACCGGGGCCCATGGGCCTGGTTAGACCAGCCCAATAACTTCTATATATTGGTGTGAATATCCTTCCTTTTACCACTTTTGACACTCCTTTGATTTGTAGAGAGATAAAGAAGAATCCGACCATGAATTTAGAGTGAGAAAATCGATTCCGGACGCAGTCTTCCTTCGGTTCTCTGCTCATCTCTTCCAGTAAGTTTTCCTTTTTCTTGAAGTGTTCTTGTGTCGGATTTTGTTACTTTAAATGCATTTATTTTCTGCTTCTGTTCTTGCTTGCGTCTCTGGTCGGATGGTCGAGTATGGGGCCTAGGTTTTATGTGAATATATGAGATAGGTTTCTTGTGTAGATTCCCCTGCTCGGGCCTTGTAGTGATGTCAATGTCCATAGGAGATGAACACTTAGGAGATTTGTACGAGAGTGATTGTGAGGAGGTGAATCACAACCCGAACCTAATAATAAATTTAAGTGAATCCGATCAGGGTTAAGATGTTGACGAAGCTCCGCCTCCTCTAGAAGTAAAAGTGATAGGGGTGAATCGGAATACTGTTGGACCCTCAAATGCTATTAGACTTCCTTCTTCTCGTATCGAAATCAACCGTCCTTTGGAATCCGAGCCGGTTCCGACCCAAGTCCAATTTCCTGACGGTTTTCTTTTCAACATAGGTTACAATTTTAGGGCTTATGAGATCGGACCTCCAAGCATGTCAGACCTACACATCTCTGGAAATGAAGAAGCCGGTCCTTCTCGGATTCGCTCATTAGAAGATGCTCCGGACACTAATGTGGAGGTGGCCGATTCGTATTCACCGATGTCGTTCGATGAAAACCCAATGCCGCGTTGTAACCTTTTTGGAACGAACACCGTAATGTCTTCTCCTGAAGCCAAGGCTGAGGTCAAGTCCGAACCAAATGTTCCGAAGGGGAATGGTTTGGACTCATCAACACAACACGATTCTAAGTGGGAGAGTGATTCATCCGACAATGATTCGGATGAAGATGAGGGAGGGCCTGACCAACCTATTGATATCGATGGCTCTGATGATCATGAGTATGCTCAAGATCCGAACTGGGAAGCAGAAACTTGGGATCTTCGGCTTCCGGGAGATCAGCCGATCCTTAATGTGCCAAAGAGGATGAAGATTATGAGGCCGAGGAGGAGGAGAAACCTGTAAGTCCGAGGCCCGAAAACACATAGAGAGCTCTGATTATTGCTCCCGAAGTGGGGGAAACTTCCCGGTCTCAAAGGATGGTGAAGAAGAAAACGGCCAAGGAGTATAAAAATGATAGGGAAGGCCCAATCGGCCCGTTGAGAGGCGATGCTTATTTGAATGATGATTATATCATTCCGATGTGTGCTTCTCAATATGTGGAGGAATCAATTCCGAATCTACATCTTCGGTTTGAAATCCCTGATGATTATGAGATCATAATACTGGGTCCGAACGACACTTTGTACAATCCGCCAGAAGGATGCCTAAATTTTGTCTCCTTGGCTTTCAAGTGTGGATTTCGGGTTCCGATGATAGAGCCTATAGCCGACTTCTTTCGATATACCAATTTTTGTTACCTCATGGTCTTGAAACACTAATGTGTTTTGCCATCATCCTTGCTATGAAACAGCAAGTGTTTTCGTACCAGAAATTTCCCCAAGTCTATACTATATCCTTGTTCCGAGGCTCTACTTTTTTCTAATTTTCTCCTCGGAAAGGATACATGTTTCTAGATGGCTATGAATCTTCTCGTTCTTTTAAATGGTGGCCCAAATACTTCTATATAAGGCATCCGAGTGGAGGTCATTGTTGATCACATTGGAACTCGGGCCATAATTTCTCGTGACGGTGATTCGATCCGGACCTTGAAATGGAGAGGATGTCCGCTCTAGGGGTGAACGAGGATGATCCGACCCTCTTCTACCCCTATGTCTTAGACGTTCAACCGATGTTGCGGTTGGCAGAGCTAACTACGAGCGATGTTTATTGTGCTAGAAATAAGAGTCTAAGTAAGATCGGTTATTTTTGTATGTATATTTTTGCTTCGATTTTTAATCCTTCTTTTTCTTTTTCTTTGGACAGGATATTGGATCATGGAAGCCAATAAAGCTGCCTTGGAGAGTCGGGTTGCGCAGCGTGCCAATCTTCGGAAGAAGTTGGACTCAAGGAAGAAACATTCAGTGAGTCCGGGCCAGTGAGGATAACCCATCAAGATCCTCCAAACGTTGCCTCGGTTCTCCAACCTCGGGGAGCAAACATAGTTCTGACCCACATGCACAACATACACCGGCTTCTCCTCGGGAATAGGTAATTGGCCCGAATCTCCCGCCTTTTGTTAAAGTTACAAGGCATGGTTACTCGACTTCTGTTGATGGAGTCCGAGTCCATGTATCTTTTCCTATCCAGCTAACTCGGAGTCTGGTGCAGGATCAAGCCAAGGCCGTTCAAACTTCTACTGGCAACAGGCCTCCAAGTTCCGAGTCTACGAGATTGGACCCTTCAAAGGGTGAAAAAGGAAAGCGATTGCGGAGAAAGTCCCTACTTCCAAGAAAGTCCAATCCGATGTCTCGAAAATGGTTGTTCCTCCGGACACCAGCGTGCTTCGGATACTAAAAAAGCGTTTATATAAATACCCAAACAACAACATATTCTTACACAAAATTTACAAAACCCAACAAACCTTTCCCTCTCTACAAAAACACTAGAGAGAGAAACATCAAACTCCTCTCTCTCTCTTTCTCCCTTCCTCCCTACCCCCACCTCCGCCGCCGGAGACCGGAACCACCGCCGGATCTATTTTAGCCGGAAATTATGGTGCTCCAACACGACTTCGCCGGAAAATCTCTCTCTCTCTCTCTCTCTCTCTCGATTTTGCCGAATTTTCCCCAAATTTTCAGATCTAGTTGCTAATATGTTTAAATCAACAAATTCATCATATTTTTTTCATTAAAATCTCGTTTAGAAGTGGAATTGACCTTTATTTTTCATTTTTCGCTGATTTTACGATTTGAAAATTTTCAGATCTGATTTCATATCTTAAATCCGTACAGTGAAAATCGATTTTCGTAATTTGGTGCTTTGTTATGATTTTAAGAGCCGGTGATATAGTTTTAAGAATCATTGTTATGGTTTTAGCTTGTGTTGAATATTTCTGCATGTTACTGTTTTAGCGTAAATGTTATAGTTTCAAGACATATCATTGTAGGTTTAAATAGTACCATTAGTGTTCTTAGTTTCTGATAAAATATTCATAATTCGATTTTTTGCAAATATTGTTTTATAGTTTTAAGAAGTACTGTTATAATTTTAAGATGCACTATTGTGGTTTAAACGTTGTTGTTGTTGTTGTTGTTTTAATTTATGTTGCATGTTTTAAGATACATTGTTATGATTATAAGCATTAATGTTACAATATTTATGTTGAATAGTGTATGTTAATATTTTTAACTCATATGTTATAGTTATACGACATATTGTTGTAATTTTAAACATTAATGTTAGTGTTTTAATTAGCTTCAGTGAAATATTTATAATTTGATCATTTGTAAATGTTTTGTTATAGTTATAAGAGATGTGGTTATGATTTTATCAATTAATGTTATTATTCTTCTCTTACATGTTCCTGCTTTTGTTATAGCTTTATAATGCAATGTTATGGTTTTACGTATCAATGTTATTATTTTTAATATGTGTTGCACATTTCCGCTTTGTTTTTAAGCACCGATGTGATAGCAATTTAATGAGATTTGTTATGGTTTTAACCCAGTTAATGAATGTTTTATGCAGGTTTGATGATGACATCAAGTTGGATGATAGGTCTCTCAAGTTGCCACTTCAGCATTGAAGCACCAAAACACACAATAAAAGATCGAAAGTTGAAGTTCACCGAATAAACATTTGTTGTAAATTTTGTTTCTACGAGAATAGTTGTTTTAAAATATTTTGATGATTGAGTAGCTTATTTAAGCTTCTTTATTGTTGTTTTAATGATTTTTCTATAATTTTTAAATCTGTTTAATGGTATTAGTCTGTCACTAAAACTGTAACAAATCGTCATAAAAAAATTATATAGGTCCTTAAAACCATCGCACAATTTGTTTAAATGTTTAAAAAAAGGTTAAAATTATAATTAAAACCATTATATTATCTGTTAAAAAATTAACAAAACACATTAAAATGATGACTGAAACTTTCAATGCTAACAACATAAAATTATAACATAATCTATTAAGAGCATAATGAAAAATGTATCTCGGAGATTTTTAAGAAACTCGACCGTCAGATCGCTAAAAATCAAAAAATATAAAAAATATAAAAAAACCCCTTAATTTCTCTATCTTTTAAAAAATATCTTACATCTTTTAAGAATTTCACATTACATCAATTCTCCATTACATTGCTACGGTTTTGTTTTAATTCTTTTGTTTTCTCCCCACCTAAAAACGATTAGCTCTTCCTTTTTTTATTCTTTTCCATAGCAGTTTAATTCTAATCTTACAGTATTCAATAGTTTCATTTTACATCTCTCCTCATGAAATAATGTTCTCCTTCTACATACAAGCTTGACTGGTTTTAAAAGTTCACTACCATATATATAACTATATATGTACTACATTAAAATTAAAATTATAGTACTATTTATACTATTATCTATACTGTAATTAGTTGATCAAATTTCTTCTTCTCATATTTTACCCCTCATTTTAACATTTTGGCATGTTTCTTTTCTTAACAACACATTATAGTATGAATTAATGGCATTATAAATAATACAATAACTAATATTTTTATAATTATTTAAGTTAATAATTTATTATTTTTATGATAATAATAAATTGAAAGGTCGCACGCGAGTACCGTGTGCCAATTTTCTAGTAAGGGTGTGTTCTCTTCAACTGAAAAACACTTCAGTTCAGTTCAGTTCACTTCAGTTCGGTCAAGTCCAATTTAGTTCAGTTCAACTCGACTTAGTTATAATTTATACCTTACTTCTGTTCATTCAGTTCAGTCCATTCCAGTCTAGTTTAGTAAATCTTAGTTGAATATAACACCGTCTAACTAATAAGATGCCATTTTGTCATGTGAAATTTTGAACTAGTGCAAGTCAATGTTGTTTGGTGAACTATATAATTTATGAAATAGTAAATCCACGCCCCTAACTCATAAAATACGGTATGTCAATATTTTAATTAAGTTATATATATTTTATATTGCATTTAGTCGAATTGTTGGTTATGAGTTGTGACTGTCGCATTTAATAAGTTCAACCTATTATTTACCTCGAATTTAAACTCGAAATTTGTGATATAAAAAAATAGGCCGGGAAAGTCATTTTTAATAGAGAGTATGATAAAATTCGAATATCTAAGCCGGATTTAAACACTCACAAAAGTCAAATTCTTGTACAAGTCGAGATTTTCCTAAACAACATGAAAAATCATTTTTCTCCCATCCTGACTCTTTGTAATGACCCGATCACTAATTCGTCGAGTACGATCATTTGGATCGGTGCGGTTACTTAAGAATAATGTTTCGGGTGATATGTTGGACTTAGTACTTGTCGACCTCAATCAACTAGTGGTGGGATCGTTACACTCTTCTCTTTATATTAGTTTATTAGTTGCGATATGATTTTTCTATGTTTAAGAAAAATTATGGTTTTTACGAGACTTGCTCCAAAATTTTTATGAGTTAGAGATATTTTGATCAAGTAATGAATATTTTGTGTTGTGTTTAGTGGAGAAAACCCCTTACAACGAAGTTGGATAATTGGTACACCTGTCCCTACAATGGCAAATCATTCCCAAAAGGTCAAAACAGATGAATAAATCTTGCTGGATATTATCCTCTTCTTTCCCAATCCGATTAAATACCCACTCGTTGACTGCGACTGGTACTTGCTGTGATGGAAAACGGTACCGTGAAATGCTCAGCAAACTATGTGCCACTGAGTCCCATAAGCTTCTTGGAACGATCATCAATTGTGTACGCAAACAGAGCATCAATTGTCTATGGAAATCTCAAGTTCACCTGGAAACAGACTCATCAGAGATGCCTTCAGCTCGCTTCTGCTCTCGCCAATATTGGTATTTCTCGTGGCGATGTTGTAAGTTTTCAATAAAGTTTCCATCTTTTCTTCATTATTTACTAGAAAGTTCCTTCCTTTATGTTTATTAGTCACTCTTTGAATTCTGAATTCCTTTTTGTTGGGTGTACTTTTCTAATGTGTTTATTGATATTGTTCTGACTTCTGAGGAAGTTATCATATATCAGAAGCTGGCTTGATCTTGATGCAGTCAATTTTACTTGAATTTCATTTTAGTGTCTAGTTTTGATTTCTGGCATAAGCTTCAAGATCATGAATGATGTTTGTCAGTTCGTGAATCAGTTTAGCATCTTTAAGTGTCATTGTGTGAATCACTATAGTGCAGCATCTATAGTTGTATAGTACCCTGTTCATATCTAAAGAAATAAAGTTGCGAGTTGCGATTTTAACTGTGGAATGAATTGGGAAGCATGAAGTCTAGGCACAATATTTGAGATTAGCCATTTTTACTAATATGGATTGTGCTAGTTTGAAATTGGAAAGTTTGGTTGCTTTTGAGTTTTGATTACTGTAGCCTGAACTAGTCCTATTGTTTTATTGTTGGAGCATCGACAAGAGTTGACGAATAATAGAGTTGAGGTGGTGGGATTCACATATTATATTTTTAGTTTAGCGTACATTTAGTTTTGTTTCTGATATCGTTTGACAACCTGGATAAAGTACACGAGTTAAAATGAGCTTAGTTCAATTTTACATTAGAACGATGGCGATGTTATGTATGCTAAGCTATGGATTTCTGGTTAAAATAACTTTATGTCAATAAATTTGAGCTTGAGTTTCGGACTTTTTGCTTCAACTCAGATCATGTCTTTTGTTCTTATCCTTGTCTTTTTTATTCTGTAGTAACATTTCTTACAATTCTTTCAAGTTAATTTTGCAACTTTTTCTTCGTGTCCACATTCTTGTAGTCGTTCTCACCTTAATCAAATGATTCCGTGACCAGGTTGCAGCATTGGCCCCAAATATTCCGGCAACCTATGAGCTACACTTTGCTGTTCCGATGGCTGGAGCTGTCCTTTGCACGCTTAATGTACATCACAATTCAGCTATGGTGTCAGTTTTGCTCAGGCATTCAGAAGCTAAAGTTATATTTGTGGATTACCAGTTTCTCAACACTGCCAAGGGTGCATTGAAAATTTTATCAGATGAAGGCCTGAAAATTCCCCATTTAATTCTAATTCCAGAATGTTCTGGACCTAACAATATTTCAAACCCAGAAGCATTAGAATACGATTCTTTCCTAGCAACGGGACAAACTGATTTTGTTATTTTAAGGCCAAAAGATGAGTGGGATCCTATTTCTCTAAATTACATTTCGGGCACAACTTCAAGTCCCAAGGGTGTAATTTACAGTCACAGAGGAGCCTATCTGAATTCCCTGTCTGCCATTCTTCTTAACGAGATGTTGTCTATGCCCGTCTACTTGTGGGCTGTGCCGATGTTTCATTGTAATGGTTGGTGCTTGACTTGGGCTGTGGCGGCTCAAGGTGGCACAAATGTATGTTTAAGAAATGTGACTGCCGGTGGAATATTTGAGTGTATTTCAGCAAATGGAGTGACCCACATGGGTGGTGCACCCACCGTCTTGAACATGATTATAAACGCGCCGGCAAGTGAAAAATGTTTACTTCCTGGAAAAGTTTCGGTGATGACTGGTGGTGCTCCACCACCTGATCAGGTAATGTACAAAGGGGTTTCCTGTTAGTTTATGTATAACAATGGGAGACAGTTCGCTGATATTCCATATTCCCCGAGTCCTCAACAAACCGAAACTTTGATCAATGCAGGTACTGTTTAAGATGGAGGAACTAGGATTTAATGTTACTCACTCTTACGGTCTCACAGAGACTTATGGTCCCGGAACAGTTTGCACGTGGAAACCTGAGTGGGATCCGTTACCACCCAATGCACGAGCTAAGATCAAGGCCCGCCAAGGACTGCAACATCTCGGGATGGAAGAAGTGGATGTCAAGGATCCATCAACAATGCAAACTGTACCTGCTGATGCAAAAACAATGGGAGAGGTGATGTTTAGAGGAAACACCGTAATGAATGGTTACTTCAAAGATGAAAAAGCAACACAAGACGCCTTTAAAGGGGGATGGTTCAGAACTGGAGACATAGCGGTGAAACACCCCGACGGTTACATAGAACTGAAGGATCGGTCAAAGGATATTATCATTTCTGGAGGGGAGAACATAAGTACGATTGAAGTTGAGTCAGTGATTTTCAGTCATCCAGCAGTGCTCGAGGCAGCTGTCGTGGGGAGACCTGATCACCACTGGGGTGAGACGCCTTGTGCGTTTGTTAAGCTGAAGGATGGATGTGATGCAAGTGCAGACGACATTATCAAGTATTGTCGTGACAGGTTACCGCATTACATGGCTCCTCAAACTGTTATTTTTGAGGATCTTCCAAAAACTTCAACTGGTAAGACACAGAAGTTTGTTTTAAGGAGCAAAGCAAAAGCACTGGGCGCTGAGATGGACGCTGAGTATTTGCAGTGGTGCAAAGAAAACAAACCCCAAAAATACAAAGAGTACATGCAAGCTTACTACAACAACACGATTTTTCCACCCCATCCGAATCCCCAAACGAGTGTTGTTCGACCTTTGTTCGAAAAACCCTACATTCAAAATTACCAATCTCCATCCTCCCAAACACCAATGTTTTCACAAACACCGGAAGTAGAGGAGGTCGTGCATGAGACACAGCCAGAAAAACAACCGATCCGGAGGCGTGGGAAAGCCAAAGCCACCGGAGGCGCGGCAACCAACACAACAACCTCACGGAACAACCCGTACAACGAGAGTGAGGATATCGGGCTCATCTCAGCCTACATGGAGGTTAGTCGGAATGTTATTGTTGGAACGGATCAGAAGTACGGTAAATTGTTCCGTCTTGTTGCGGAGAAGTACGAGGATATCAAGAGGGCAGGAATGATGACCGGGATGGATAAATTCCGGTCTCATGATTCGCTTCGTGGAAGATGGGGACGGCTAAGAGATGACATAAATCATTGGATGATTTGTGTGGAGCGGGCTACTGTCATGGTCGACAATCGGAGTAGCTACAGTGAGGAAGATGTGCGGAACACTGCTCAAAAATTGTACAGGGAGAAATCGAAGAACCACAACTCATTCGCGGCGTTCAAACAGTGGGATGCCATGAAAGCATACCCAGAGTGGGAATTGAAGATGAACTTGCAGGAAATCATGAAGAAATTTGTACCAAATGGGGAGGATGGGGTTGAGGGTGACGATGTTGATGTAGGTGATCAACCGATGGAAACAGCAAGTGCAGGTGGCAGTAGCGGAAGTAAGCGGAATCGGGGTTATGATAGTGCGGCAAGTATCAAACATCCCATTGGTCGTGAGAAGTACAAGAAGTTGGCTAAGAATGCCACTTCCGGTAACTCTTCCATGGATGACTTCGGCGAGGGAATAACCGGTTTCAGTGAGAATTATCCCCAAATCCTTGAAGTTGAAAAACAAAAGTTGGAGCTTGCTCGCGGGAACATGGAGCGTAAGTCAAAGGCGAAGATGATGGACACGTACTTGGCACTTGTGAGAAACTACGCCAACTTGCCCGATGAGGCCAAAGCACACGTAGATGCACTTGGCAAACAGCTGTTTGGATCGGGCTAATGGCGAAGGATCGCTTTTGTAGTGAATCGAGATTGTATTTTTTTACCTTCCGCAGTTTCTTTGTATTTTACTTTCCGTCGTGTGGCTAGTTTGTAATTTACTTTTCGAAGTGTGCCTAGTTTGTAATTGTGAATTTTAAATTTGAATTTGAATTTTGAATTTTGAATTAAAAAAAAATGAAGTGGCATTCACGACGTGACGACGCATCACCATTGCAGCAAAAACGCACGATTACGATACAACGTGTCGTTGCGCGTTAACATTGGAGATGGACTAAACCCAGCAAGTTGTAGTGTTTGTGCATTAATCATTCTCAAATCTTAACAAGTACCAATACAAATGGCTTGGCTCATGTAGTCACGTTCATTATGTAAAGTTAATGAGGTCATGATGATCTCTATTACCTGGATCAGTGTGTTCTAATTGTTGCCATACACAGACAGGTGCAAAAGATTGGAATAAACCAAAAGTAGTGTCGAGATCGCCGAGTCAAAACATTTACTATTAAAGTATTAACAAAGAGTAAGGCGCATGAGAAACCGAAAGAGACCGAAGAAACATTACAAATTTACAACTATAAAAAAGAAAAACATTAAAGGTTTGATTAATATAGATAGTATGCATAGACGTAAAATTATAAAATATTATTGATATATATATATTTTTTAAACCGACTAAAGAGTTACTGGAACCATCGACTTATTTGCTAAATATTATTAATATTATTTAAAATATGATATATATAGTTAAAAATATTAACCCGTATTGAATGTATTTGCTAACACACGTTTATTTCAAAACTTTCTGTTGATAAGTTTCGATCACTATAAACCGTAAAATTATCAACAAACATATTTTTGGGTATTTATTACAATTCTTCATATTTTTGGGGGTGCAATGTAATTTAGACAAACTTGCAGGGAGTGTGTATGCAATTGTATAGACTGTAGAGGAATTAGCAGAAAACATCCAGCCCTAAATTGAGCTCTGTTATGTGAGAGTTGCCCTGAATTTGATTATGAATGGCGACCAGAAACAAGATAAAATTGGAAGCCGGAATTGAATGTGTGCAGGAGGAAATTCAGGTAAACAAAACTGTTCACAATTTTTCTTGTTTCTTGATTGTTTGGGAGCTGTGAATGATGAAATCAACATGACAACATAAACACACACACATATGTTTGTCTATCTGTTATAAAGGACCAAAAAGATGCCTCCTTTTTGTGGCTGTTGATCTTCAGTTATGCCTTTTTTACTATGCATTTGAATGTGCGTATTAGCTGCTGGCAAACTTGATGTACACATTTTGCTCTAGTATTAGTTCTTGTTTAATCTTCTTTGAGGCTTTTCTTCCATTCAGGACCCGTCCATTGTGAAGGATGATAACATTGTTGCACCATCAGGAAGACAAGAGATGACCGTAAAGTCGAGCCATCATTTCGGAGGCACCGAAGATGGTTTCTCCATCAGTATCATTGAGGTATTGACTCTTAATTTAGCATTTGACAGGCTGTTTGGATATCGATTAAAATCAATAAATCCAGTTTAAAATAGATGTTTTTAACCAGGCCTTGTTGATTTAAACTGGCTGCCGGTTAACTTGAGACTACACATGGAATAGGAAAATTACTACTATATATCAAGGTGGTTTTGTCATCTTCTTCTTTTAGTTATTACCATTTCCTATGTTCCAGAATATGAAAGAAGAGTACGGACTATTTGTGTGGCCATGCAGCATAATACTAGCTGAGTATGTTTGGCAACATAAATCACGGTTTTCTGGGGCTAATGTTATTGAGGTAAGTCATGATATCAGCAATAGCTAACTCATTGGATTCCTCTATATCAGCTTTTGTTAGCCTTTCTCCTTAATGCATTGTTTTGTTGAACGTTCTGTTAACAGCTTGGTGCTGGAACTTCATTGCCTGGACTAGTTGCTGCTAAAGTAGGAGCAGATGTAACGCTGACAGATGATTCTGATAGACTGGAGGTTACTTTTGTTTAGTTGTTGATTCCATTGCCTGCTTTGTGATTTATCAAAAAAATTGTACTTGGATTCTTATTAGTCGCATAAAAGCTTCTTAATTAATTGAATAAGGGGGTACTGTACATATAAGAACTTCTTTATGTTACTATTGATGAAGCAATTGGTACCCACAGAGTGAAGCAAGGAGTTCTTCATGTTGACTGACTTGATGAACACCCTCATTCTCAACTGAAGAAGTTTATTTTTTTCTGTGTTTAAACGTTTACACATTAGATGCAATATGTAGACAGAACCTGCAGATAAATTATGAAATACAAAAGTCTAGTTATTATGTATGTCTTTTGGGGCAGGGGAGCACTGTAACTTTATATTTTTCACTGCTTGTCATATGTCTGTTGGTATAAGCTAGTATAATTTTAGTCCTACAGATTAATTTTTGGTTTCTTTTTGAACTAACAGGTGCTGGAAAATATGAGAAGGGTGTCCAACGTAAATGATCTCAACTGCAAAGTAAACTTTGCATCTCGGTTGCTTCATATCTCATTTAATTTATGGACCATAAGTTATATGTGAAATGCCAACAGTTAGCATTTATTGCTCTTAGTTTCTTACTTTTCTTATCAATTCATGTAGGTGTTGGGACTAAAATGGGGTGTATGGGATGCACCTATGTTCAGTTTACAGCCAAGCATTATTCTTGGAGCTGATGTGCTCTATGACTCTAAGGGTGAGACTGATTGTTTGATTCTTTGCTTGCATGGTATTTTCGTATACTCCTCTTTGATATATTTTCTGACATTTTGATTTCTACTGCATGATGAAGCTTTTGATGATCTCTTTGCTACCGTAACATTTTTACTCCAGAAATGTCCGGATTCTGTTTTCATAACAACATACCACAACAGAAGGTACTTTTTCAGTTTTGTTTACTCCGTCTTTTTTCATCCAGCAACAATAGCATAAGTAAGCACCCAATAACTTTCCGTTTCCAACTAATTTTGATTTTGGGTGGAAATGAATTTATGGCTGTTACTTAATGGTTGCAGCGGGCATCACCTTATTGAGTTATTGATGGAGAAATGGGGTTTAAAGTGCACAAAACTGATTGATGGTTTTTCCTTCATGCCCACTGACAAGGCATCAAGTTTAAGTGGCAACATTCATTTGGCAGAAATTGTTCTAGATGCCCTCCACTCCGAGTGAAACACTGATATTCATCTATGGATGGGTAATTGAACCGGTACGGTTTGTGAATCCATCTATATCTTTGGTTTAGTAGGAATTAACCAGCTAGTCGAGTAAAGTCACATGAATAATCGCACACGAAATCCACATTCTGGTATGTTCTTTTATATATCTTCGCTGGGTTTGGGAGGTAATGGGAAGATATTGAAATTGATCTGTTCATAATAAAAACTGATATTCATACAGAAGTTCATAGGAACAAATTGTATGCTGGATTCAACTTCAACTGTGAATTTCTACAAGGAAGAATTTGTTGTCCTTAAAGTTCGACTTATATTGGTCGCTATATCTATTTTATCTTTCTCAATTTTACCTTGGACCACTTTCAGGCTTCTTTGAACTGTTGAGTGTGATGCATTAGTCACTGCCTTTGGGTTGGGAATGGATCAAACGTGGATGGTGGTTTCTTTGTTACAGTTCCTATTGGATGGTGGCTTCACTACTTTATGCTGAATGGCATGGGTGAATCCAAGGATGGTACAGTTTCTGCAATACTATATTTTCCAAGAGGATGCGGAAAGTTCAGTTCATTGAAAAGTAGCATAACATTATGAATTCGTCATGACTTGTGAATGCAAACCTTTTTGAAGAAATTACTGAAGTTGGGTAACATTTCTGCAGACTGGAGTATATTTTTCAGCCATACGCGGATATGATTAACAGTGGACCATTTGCTTTTTGTATGTTCCTGACCAGTGAGTTGTTGCAACTTGCTACCTTGGCAACTACCGTTGTTGTGACTCCATAACAGGTGTTTAATTACGGACAAGAATTTGATTGTTGGTACCTTGAATATGATTACTACCTTGTTAAGTATAACAAGGTGGTTGTAGCAGCTATTACATTTATGCAGAACCACTTTCCTAGCCATAGTTCTTACTTCTCTAGTGACATAAAGCAAGTGGCATAGATAGCAGTGGAAATATAAACCAAAAGAGAAGATCCTACGAACGTAACAAGTATAACAATGGTATATACTGATTCCCCACCGCAGGATAATACTCCCAGTTTAACCTGAATGAAGAAGACAATGGAAATCATCAGGAAGAAGCAACCCAATACAGATCCAATAGCTGAACTCAACATCCCATATTTCATGCAGAATGAGTCAATGTCTGCTCTATGTGGATCATCAGTATTCAAACTGTTTGATAAGTTGATGGCCAGTTTGAGGCTTTGTGCAATGAGGGAGGAGAACAGGAAGAAGCTGAACGCTATGATTTCGAAGACAATGATTCTTCGTACTATTTCAACACTGGCATTGCATGATGACCTGTTACCAGCTCCACCAGCTGAAGGTACAGTGAGAGAGAAACCAATGAAAATTGCCATCGTGAAGAGTGAGTTCACGTTCACTATTCCATCGAGTGCTGTGACATGGACTGCAGTTTTTGACCTGCCGGTGGTTGTGGTGGTAGAGGGTGGTGCGGTGATAGTTACATCCTGTTGGCTCACTGGAAGCGACTTCGACGACTTTTTCGTTCTGTAAAGAAAACTTTGGCGTTAGTTTGCATTGATGAATTTGCAATCTGTTATGCAGAGTAGTATATGCAATACATATAGATACATAAACATAGACATGTGGATAATGAAGAAACAAATGTACCCTTGCATTTCCATGATTGAAATTGGTGTAGCAGAAAGAAGCAGAATAGTTGTTTGTTTTCATCATTATAGTTGAGCGAGCCTTGTATATAAGCACTTGGAACTTGAAAGGGAGGAGTAGTAATCGTCTGGTTAAGGATGAAAATGATGGTTTACCTTTACATTAAAAACATGGTTTGATAAATCAATGACTTGTATCGATTAAACACTCACAGCACAAGCTATGAGCAGCCTATAGCCAGTTTCAATCTTTTCTTACCAAATAGTTGTTAATTAAGCACAAGTCGCTGTAAATGATTACTCATCTTTGGGTAAAGGCGATAAGCTTAGGAGTGACAACTGAAGTTTTTGTGAATGTTAAGGTTCTAAGATTTCTTCTTCTTTGATATCGATAAGCAAATTTCCTTCCAATAGATCATAGAGGCAAGTCACATTAATTTTAGTTTAGAAGAGTTAAAATAATATAATAAAATATAAAAATGTTGGAAGCCAAAGTATTAAAAAATGTAAGATTTTCCTAAAAAATAAGAAAGTCAAGAATTTTGTGATCTTTTTGTGGTTTTTGAGTTTTAGGAGTCTAACTGGCCGAGTTTCATAAAAACCGTCGAGATATACATTTTTCTTTAGAGTTTTAATAGACGAGTCCGTTTTGCAAGAGACCCTATATTTTAAAGAGTCCTGAAAATCCCCTCCAAATAGTAAAACTAGACAATTATACCTTTTTTTTGCAACTTAACTTTTGATGATTTTTCACAGATCGTTGACCCGGATTCGTTAAAAAACGGATCAAGAAAAATTAAACAATATAATGAAAAATTAAACAAAAGTATAAATTTAATATCATGTAATAATTAGAGAATTCCTTTTATAAACTAGACAATATAATGTAGAATTAGACAATATAGATTACACCGAATGAAATTTATGTACAAGTAATAAACTAAACAAAATCATTTATAAAACTAGACAATATGTTGTAAAAACTACACAATACATACTAAAAATTAGACGGTTCAAAACAAATGCACTACATAAAGATATAACATGAAAAACTAGATAAATATTGGTAAAAACTAAAACACATGTTATTTATATAAAAACTATATAACATGTGTTAAAAACTAGGTGGTCTTTCCGGACTCTCTAAAAGTATGGGGACTTTTATGAGACTTAATATTAATAGATTACTAGTACTAACCCGTGGTGATGCCATAGTATGGTTTACTTTTAATAATTAATAAAAGGATAATGATAAAATAGATAAATTAATAAAATAAGATAGTCTAAATTAATTACTTGTAAAAATGTGGGTCGTGCGGTGGGTAGTCTTTCTTCATTCAATAATACATCTTTGAGTTTTTTATGTTAACAATAGAAAGAGTGAAATACGATTCATCATGACGGGTATGTTTTTCATATCCGGGTCTTATCGTACTTGACCTGTTAATTATTTGTATAAATACATTTTTTTAATATATTGCATCCTTCAAACACAAAAAAAAGTAAAAAAGTATGCAAAACAATCAATATGAATGGTTCTCAACAACTCCCACAGTGGTATGCAATTATGCGGTCACCCACCACATATAAAAAAAGAATAGTATTCTATAAACAAAGTTTCACTTGTTATGTTTCTTTCCACCACATTCAACCCGTTGCGATGATCAATAAGAGAGAGAGAAATATATGACGAAAGAGTAAACGCCCCCTCACCACATACCACGCTCCATTATGGATCAGAAAAATAGATAGAAGATTGAAAAAAGTTTCCCCGCCTAGACAATTTCCCCTACTGAGGCACATATACATTTATTTTAATGTACAAACATAATTTCACATGCTACGGTTGTACATATATATGTTTAATATTGTAAATGAATAGTTGGTAAACTTTTGATTGTTTTTAGTATATTTGTTCCAATCAAGCTTTACAAATTCTTTTGACCAATGATTGAATTGGAGTTCCTACTTGTACAGTTGATAAATAAAGTAAAATTGATCAGACAATACCAATCTTGCTCACTTAAACTACCAGGGTGTCGACCTATAGTACTTCTTTTCTTCATTTTTTCATGGGGCATTTTTTTTTCCTGTTTTAACATTTACTCATTATTATCCAGAATTCTTCATAAACTCAATCATTATAAGATACACGAAATAATACCGTTGAATCTTTTTAAATTTATTTGTTGTTAGCATGTTGAGATATTTAATTTTTACTACCCTTATAAATTATATAAAGAATTTTATTTATTATAAGATATCTTTGTAAAAATTTAATTTATAATACAACTCATATGTACCATTAACTTACAAATATATAAATTAATTAATGACCTATATGAATTTTTTATAAATTAATAATATTCTTTTAATTAAGCAAATGCATGTAGTATAGGGTATAATAAAATAAATAATGAATAACACTACCTCTTTACCAATAAAAATAAATAACGCTACCTCAAGCATTGTTAAGCTCTTCTGTGTAGCCAATATTATTTGTAGTGGCAACGAATTTAACTATTAAATTAAGTTTTAAGATGAAATTATATCATTTTAAAAGTTGAGTTTACCCCCTTTAATTTGAGTTCCAAAGTTTTAAACTTTTAATTATGACTTCCTTAAAAATTTTATTTAACCACCCCTACGTGATT
Organism: Plantago elongata; assembly: GCA_036897095.1. NCBI lineage: Eukaryota > Viridiplantae > Streptophyta > Magnoliopsida > Lamiales > Plantaginaceae > Plantago > Plantago elongata. The sequence goes on from JAYMSP010000066.1 coordinate 53,100, forward strand.
CTCCCTCAAAACTTAGTTGGGGATTCTCTTCCTTTAGAGTTTCAAGTTGTAAGTTTTTTTATTTCTTTAGAGTACTTTACAATGTTGCATGGTTTATCATTCGAGTAGAGCTTTCGAGTTGTAATTTTTTACACATACAATTAGTTTTTACCTTGAATAGAATTTTCAAATTGAATTTCTTTTAAGAGGGCGTTGGAGTTATTCCATATTAGAGTTTATTTTACCCATTAAAATTGTATATTTCTCACTTTTAAAGTTCGTTTACAATTCAAATAATTAAGTTCTCAAGTTCCAATAGTAGCAATTCGAATTGAATTTTCCAAATAGGAACGCAATGTTCTTATAATTGGCTTTTTTTAATTAAACATAATTTATAAGTTGGAATTATCAAATTCTTACATTGTTTCCTAAATAGTGTAATTTGCACTTCTAGTTATGTTTCCAAGTTTGATTTATTGCAAGTCTATAGTTGTCTGCTATTTGAATTAGATTCTCAAGTTAAAATTGTCACTGACTCACTAGAGTGTTTGAGATGTAATTCTAACTCGTTTTTAATCGAGGTATACTTCGTATCTTAATTATTTGTCTAGTGAGTTTTAATCGAGTCGGAATATTACCATTTTTAATCCACCTTCAATTTACAATTCAATTAAATTTCACTCTCTACGATCCTTTTCTCTGACTATATATTTTCATTGTAACGACCTTAAACCAATCAAACTATTTCAAAACATCTTACACATATTACTTCACTTTTAGGAATACTATAAGACAACCTAAAACCCGTATAAAGTTTAACTTTAAAACATTTTCACGACTCAAATGAAATTTAATTACTATTCATATGCTGAAACTCTTTTAAAATTTAGTCAATTAAAGTTGTTAGCCAAACAACGTACACTGTTTAAAATTTATTTATTTTCACTTTCACTTTTGAATCAAGGTTTTAACAACACAGTTTTATATTATATATTACAAAGTCTAGGGAAAGAGCGGTTTTTCCATTAAATATAGAAATTCCGCTTTTTTTTATTTAGAGTATGTGGGTTTTTATTCAGTGTTTGTGGGTTTTTATGTACTATCTTATACTTCCTCCGTCCCATCCCATAAACTTGTTGTATTTCTCTCTCTCAACTTGAACCCCGTGAGGTAGGCTTTGGTTGTCCTGGGTCGAGTCGATTTGTTAAAAGGGCGTGGAGCTGTCAAAAAATATTGCGCTTGCCCATTTTCATTTTTCTCGGAAGAGATCTACTCATTCTTTGTCATCATTTTTTCGATTAATCATCGCCAACTATGAATACGAATTAATATTAAACAGTAAATGTAAAATATTTAATTATTTTATATAGTTTAATTGAACATTTATATTTGTCGTTTAAGATTAATTTATAGGTAAAATTGAAGACGATTGACTGAAAAAGTAAAAATGTGAAATATTATATTTTTATTATTTATTAGGTGTCGCATAGAGTACCCATACACATTGAAAATTTCTCATTTTTAGAGTTAGTTTGGCTTTCAAATTAACTTTTGTTCATTCAGAATAAATCATTATATGCTCTGTTTAGTACAAAGCGTTTGAAAACTTTGATCATTAGCAATGGACGGAACATCATTTTACATGAGAAGCTGAGTTGTGAATGGGGTATACACGCTATACTAATGGGTACACGCTGGCCCTTTTCTATTGCATATTTCTAAGTTAAGTTGTAGGTGGTTTATTAGACTTAATTTTTTTTCGAGCATCCCTTTTATCCGGATAAAATATAGATTTTTAATGTTTTAAAATAAAATAAAATTATATAGTATATAGATAGTTTGAGTCTAGCATAAAGCAATACATTATTTAGGTTGTGTTCTCTTCAACTAAAATTTACTGATCCAGGCTGAATTGAACTGGAATAAACTGAACTGAACTGAAGTAAAGTATAAATTATAACTGAGCCGAGCTGAACTGAACTGAACTGATTTTCAGTTGAAGATAAAACATCCTTAATCATATTTTAAACATATTTTCATATCAATTATGTACATTTTTAATTGCCAGATTTTGTGGGGGATTTGACATTAATATGGACTATTTTAACACAATTATCACATGAAAAGACATGCCACAAAATGATTTATTACATTCTATTTGATTGTTTGAAATATTTTATTTTATAAAAAATACTAATAGCTGAAAGAAACTTTCTTATTCAATTTTTAGTAAATATTCTTTACAATTTTTTTAGAATAAAAATTGATCTTTTAATAATAGGTAGATATCAATTTTTTTTATTTAGATTAATTATGATGATTTTATTATATGATTATCTAATATGTATCGATTTATCAAACAATTATTGTTTTTAATAATATTCACTTGATAAAAAAGAAAATATAAAATGTACGAATTTATAAAATTTAAAATTTATACACTAAAATTATTAAAACAATATAATAAGCCTCAGAGTGGGATATTAAAGTGTCATTTCACTTGTAAAATAGTCATTTCACTTTTGCGAATTGTTTAACGCTTCTTCTCTATTTTCTAGCAACCACCTACTTTGTAACGCTATTCTCCATGTTAAAGTGTCATTCGACTTGTTAAAGTGTTATTTCATTTTTGCAATGTTTAGCGCTTCTTCTCTATTCTCCGGTAACCGGGTACTAAGAAACGATATTTCAGCATTTATGCGCTTACAACCTCACGCCACACGCAACATCCCTTCACCCATCTCAGTTGTTCTTTCCACATGAACCGTTGTGTGTGTCACCTTATTAAGTCTATAGAACTTTAGGTGTATTTACGACTCGATTAGATTACTCAATTTCATAACCCCTACTATAATGAGAATCGTCCAATTCACTTTGTTCATTTTTGCCTGTAGTACAGGTTGCCTCAATTCTACGTCTCTCTCTATTTTAGAAGTCAGTCGCCATAAACACTGACTATTTGATCTATTTATTCATCAATCATTTTAAAAGGCATCTCTATGTGCCTGAACCTTTCTCTTAAATCGATAAAGATATGTTGCATGAATTGCTTTATTAAAATCATAAATATATTTATACTTTTGGTCTAGATCTACTATGTTAAGTTGCCACTTCTAGGTTAAGTTACAACTGTCCCCTACTAATTTGTGATTCTCTGATGTATTTAAAATATCGTTAATATTTTTATATTTTTTTTCAATTAAATTTCTTAAACACTATTTCAGGGCTCTACATTGGGCAAGTATCAAGCTCACAGTAATAGTTAAACAAAATTGATGTATGGAGTTTAGGTATTGAGTTAGACATATAGTATAGTGATTAATATATGATTTATTTATAAAATCTACGGACATCACGGTTAGTACGGTGTATCATTTCTAGTATACTAATATGCTTTAAAGAAGTATAAATAATATAATATCATATAAAAGTATTTGACAGAATCCTAAAGCATAGTATTTTTTCACAAAAAATGTGTGCAATGTATACAACTAATAATTCATATATATTAAATAATAAATTAGACATGATAAGATATGTACGGCATGTGTTCACATTGTACCAAGGAAATTTCGTAAGTTAGGAACCTTGTATGTTTATCTGGAGTACAGGTTGCCTCGATTCTAGGTCTCTCTCTATTTTAGAAGTCAGTCGCCATAAACACTGACTATTTGATCTATTTCTTCATCAATCATTTCAAAATGCATCTTCTATATATCTAAACATTTCTCTTAAATTGATAAAGATATGCTGCATGAATTACTTTATTAAAATCATAAATATATTTATACTTCTAGACATAGTTGCCACTTTTAGGTTAAGTTAATATTGTCCACTACTAATTTGCTATATTTGATGTATTTGAAATATCGTTAACATTTTTATATTGTTTTTTCTTAAGCAGTATTTCAGGTATACTAATATGCTTTAAAGAAGTAGAAATAATATAATATCATATAAAATTATTTGACAGAATCCGTATAGCATAATATTTTTTTTCACAAAAATTGTATACGATGTATACATGCAACTAATAATTCATATATATTATATAATAAATTAGACATAATAACATATATGCAAAATGTGTTCATATTGTAATAAGGAATTTTCGTAAGTTAGGAATTTTGTATGTTTAGCATAAATAAGTTATGTTTGAAAAATTAAATTTAAATGATGTTAATTCTACATAATTTTTAACCTTGAGTATAAACGTGGTTGGAGATAGGGCACTAACTTATTATTACATATTGGATTAAAAGTTTGAACATCGTAAAGTGTAAAAAAATTTATGTTCGAAATATAGTCATGAGTGGTCTCTATTTGTAAAGTATAAAAAATATGAAAATTAGTAAAGCTTTAACATTTTTATATTTTATATTTCATTAAATATTATTGAAAATAAAAAAGAAAAAAGGAAAAAAAGGAATAAAAGATGAGGAGTTTGTAAGAAAAACGTACATGGCCTTCATTTACTCCAAAATGAAGGAATAAATATGGAAAAATCTTACTTATCTTTTATAATTTTTAATTTTAGTAGTTGACTAGAAAAATAAAAAATATTGAAAGAAATTCCCAGCTTCATTTTTAGTTTTAGCCCTACACAAATTAATAGGAATAACAACTTGTATTTATAATATATAGATGTTACGGTTTTGATTTGTTATGATTGAGATTTACAGTTACAGTTTTACGTATATTCGTTTATATTTTAAAAGATAATGTAATAGTTTTAATGCGTCGGTATTGTATGTTTCAATTATTGTTTTTACCTTATTTGTTAAATATTTAATTGATAATATGGTGGTTTTAAAAAGTTAGATGATAGTTTTAAGTGGTACTTTAATATCATTAAACTAACAGTAAATAAGTTTAAAAGTTGCATGTATACCAATTAAAACATTAATAAACAAGTTTAAAATAAGGTACTTGCAACATTCATTTATTACAATATTGTTTATGCAAATACAAATTGAGTTGTTACGATTAAACTTGTTGATGAACTTAAACACTCTGTCGTTTGTTGCTTTAATACTGCAGTGACACATTTGAGAGACATACCTATCAAACTCGCGATGTTATCATCGATCAATACCTGCTTAAAAGTTAAACCATAACGACTCATATTAAAACTAGCACAGTCGTGCTAAAAACAATAAAAATAAAGTATGAACACGAAACTCAAGCTAAAAAAGAGTGACATTGATTCTTCAAATTATAACAGTGTCTTTTAAGACGATAACAATACTTCTTATAACTATAACAAATAAGGAACATGTAACACGAGCTAAAAATAATAAATCAATTCTTAAATAATAACGATGTTTTTAGAAACTATAATAATGATTCTTAAAACTATAGCAAAACATGATAATATGAAACGAGTTACATAAAGTAAACAAAACATGAAAACACAACAAAAGCTAAAAAATAATAAAATTGATGCTTAAAACAATAATATTGTCTTTTAAAACTATATCAATGATTCTTAACATTATAGTAAGGCAAAAACATGCAACGGAAGCTATAAACAATAATATTGATGCATAAAATCATAATATAGTCTCTTAAAGCTACAAAAATGCCTCTTAAAATTATAATTGCCAGAAACATGCATGCACCACAAGCTAAACATAATAATATTGATGATTAAAACTACAACAGTGACTCTAAAAATATATCAATACATCTTAAAACTATAATAAAGCGGGATTATGCAACACAAACTAAAAACTATAAAAATGTTTGTTAAAACAGTAAGGTACGTACGGATTTGATTTTCAGGTGTAAACATATTGTCATGAATGATTTTCAGATTTGGTGAGTAAGCCTCTTCATCATTCTGGATTTGTGAATTTGAACATTATAACTACCGAATCTGAAAGTTTAAAGATCAAATCATGAAAATTGAATCGTAAAAATTATGAAACACACACAAGCTAAGGACAATAATATAGATGCATAAAACTAAAACATTGACTCGTAAATATATAACAATGCATCATAAACCTATAACAAATCAGAAAATGCAACACAAGCTAAAAACTATAAAAATAGTTGTTAAAATTGTAAAGGACGTACGATTTGCTGTTCAGATCTAATATATCTTTAAGATCTTAACAAATTTTCGTAAATGATTTCAAAATCTGGCGAGCTAGCTTCTTCATCGTTTTGAATTTTGAACTGAACCTAAAAGTTTTAAACATCAAATCATGAAAATTGAATCACGAATCATGAAACACACACAAAACACCCTTAAAACACACACAAAACTCGGAATATATCGGAAACACACACAAAAACAAAGAGGTTTTTACTAAATTGACGTCCATGGAAGCTATTTAGTTGAAATCCGGTGGAAACAATGTGGAAACGATGAAAATCCGACGAGAAAATGATAGAACGGAAGAGAGAAACTCACAAAACACACACAAACACATTTTACTATGTGTTCTTGTTTTCAAGTTTCAGCATATTTGAGCTCTATATATAGGAAACATGTTCGGTTTGTTTCTCAAAAAATCCGCATATCCGGTTCATTTAATCGATTTTTATCATTAAAATCAGATTTTCCTATAGAATAAGAAAGCCTTCCCTTTTACTATACTCATATTGAAAATATCATACTCATTTATTCGAGGAATTTTATTCCTCACCAACAGGCGAAATAGAGATAAGATACAATTGCAATTACATTCATGAAGATCGAATAATTCCTTCTTTCTTTTATCGATATTTCTTTTCTTCCTTCATTCCGAACTTAATATATTAGGTTATCACATAATTTTATATGAAAAGTTAAAATATATTGCCTGTATTAATCACCATTTTACTTTCGATTCTTCCTAGACGAATTAACAAACTACTGAATCGCGAATTCACTTTAAATAAATCGCGAAGTCCACGGGACGGAACTCGGCGTCCTTATCCGACGAATTACGTGACCTATATCCATTCCATCCAATAGATACAAGTGATGATGTTATCCTTTCTTCTTCGTTGAAGCTTGAGTGAGTTCTTATTCTCCAATCCCAAACAAATATGGCTTCTTCATCTTCTCTGCTATGTGGTGCTGCTACTGCTTCTTACAATGGTGCTGCACTTTATCCTTGTAGAAAATTGTCATCTTACACTACCCACAAATCACACAGCAATTTTTCTCTCCAACTCCGAACCCTCTCTTCTTCCATTCCACGCCCTCTCACCGTCATTTGCATGGCTCCTCCTAAACCCGGTGGCAAAGCTAAAAAAGGTACTCCTTTTCTCTATTTCCACTGCCCTAACTTCATTTTTTGTCACACTTTTGGGTTTTACTTGCCCAAAATTGCTTCTTTTCAATTTTATGTTCTACATTTTACTTGCCCATTTTAGTATTTCATTCTAATTATACAAAAAAAAACTAGCTGGGATGCACTAAATAGGATTGTGTAATTATAATGTTGAAGATTTATCTGCAAAGGTTGAAACTTTGTATAATGGTAGACTGTTAAGAGAAGTTTTTGTCTTGTAGAATTGTTGAATTTTGATTCTGTTTTGTATTGAATAAGTGGTTGGGATTGTGAAGTTTCTGCAAAAATTGAAACTTTATATAATGGTTGTTAGACTGTCAAGCAAAAGTTTTTGTCTTCTTGAATTGTTGAATTTTGATATTTTCGGTTTTTATTGAATCAGTGGTTGGGGTTGTGATGTTTCTGCAAAGAATGGAACTTTGCTTTGTATAATGGTAGACTGGCAAGCAAAAGTTTGTCTTCTCGAATTGTTGAATTTTGATATGCGGTTTTTATTGAATCAGTGGTTGGGGTTGTGATGTTTCTGCAAAGAATGGAACTTTGTATAATGGTAGACTGGCAAGCAAAAGTCTTAGTCTTGGTGAATTGTTGAATTTTGATTTGTATTTTTTTATTGGATCAGTGGTTGGGATTGTGAAGTTGGCCCTGGAGGCAGGGAAGGCGACCCCAGCTCCGCCTGTTGGACCGGCACTTGGTGCCAAGGGTGTTAACATAGCTGCATTTTGTAAAGATTACAATGCCCGTACAGCTGATAAGGCTGGTTATATTATTCCTGTCGAAATTACTGTTTTCGACGTGAGTGACTACTCTTCCTCTTACTACTTTTGATGTTCGAATTTTGTTATTTTTAGTTGCTTTTGTTTATTTCCTTTCTGGTTTTGATGTTATCTGCAGGATAGGAGTTTCACTTTCATCTTGAAGACTCCCCCTGCCTCTGTTTTGTTGCTCAAAGCTGCTGGTGCTCTTTCATTCCCTTGTCTCAATTTGATCTTAATCTACCATGTCTCAGATAATTTGATTCTCTGTTATTTATTTGGCTATGGACATTGTTTTAAAGAGAATGGATGATGCATTGTCGAATCATATAATTGTTGAAAGATATGCGTTTTCCCAAATACAGTACTTTTATTTTCTATCAGTACTCCGCTCTTATATGTATATTCTCAAAATTGATTTACAGAATTTATTTGTTGGTTAAGTATCTATTTTTATAATTTGCATTATTATTTTGTTTATGTTTTTGTTTCAATTTATAAGAACCACTCTTTCATCATAATAACATTCCCACTACATATCTAGTGTGATACTGTAGCTTGTTTGCATCACCCTGACTTTTCTAATTTTATACAAATTATGTAGTTCTATTAGGTTGCGGGTTGCCTACATATTTGATATTGTATTGTTTTAGAACTCTGCAATATAAGACCAAACCTTGGATCAATAAGACAGAGAGTTGCCGATGAGTGATCTCATCCCAACTTACTGTTTGTGCTGATGAGTGATCTCATATTTTAATTCACACAAATGTGTATGTTTCTGTACCTAAATTGGTCCTTACTACTATTATTTCTTTCATATTGCCTGAAAGATGATAATCAGAATTTAATTGTGTTTCTGTTTTCTCCTCGTTTCCCATTTAATCTAATTTCAAATAGTTCATTTGCTTCGAGCGATCCTTCTTGGGCTCTCTGGATAGATGGGTTTTCACATGTGCTTAATTAACCAAAACATGCTTCCATGCGATCAAAAATGATTTATCTAATCATCCTTCTTGATGCACGAATTAGATGTTGTATAGGCTTTTACTGCAAGGTTGGTATATGCTGTACTTTATAGTTGTCTGCACATAATTTTGATAATGCTAGTATATAGATTCAGTAAAGTTTTTTTGGCTTTGTTTGGATTCAAATGGTGTTTCTTGTATATTATCATGGCCTTATAGAAAAACATTTATTTAATCTTGTCCTTTATTATGTATGCAAGTGAATTGGCAATTAATTTGATTTTGTTATGTAATCGATTAGGTGTTGAAAAAGGTTCCAAAGACCCACAGATGACGAAAGTTGGGAAGATTGGTATCGAACAGCTGAGGATAATAGCACAGGAGAAGTTGCCAGACCTGAATTGCTCGAATTTAGAGTCCGCAATGAGAATAATAGCAGGCACTGCTGCAAATATGGGAATCGATATTGATCCTCCAGTTCTTCAACCAAAGATAAAGGAAGTTTTGTAGATCTGGAGTTAGTGTTAATTCGTTTTTCTATATTGTGATATTGATTAAGATTTGCTGCAGTTTAACTGTAGTTACATGTGGTAGCATGTCAACTACTAGTTATATGCGGTAATGTAGAGTAACAACATATCATGTCAACTATCTGCGGCCTGCTGTAACCTGTTTGTTTGCAATTATCTCAATGGTAGAGTGGGGATGCATATCCGTCTCTATGACTCTACCATGCTGGTGGTGTTTGTTTCCATTAACAGTGTTGTCGAACCAGTAGAAGAGTTGGTAAAGAACAACAGAAATGAATGTAAATTACATATCACTTGTTGTCGCTCATTACACGAATCAAACACCGTAATTGACCCGGTACTTCCAGAAGTTGCGGTAACTAGCCCTTTGAACTGAAGTAAGCTAAACGTTCACCTAATTCTTGTTGTACATAAGTTAGAAGAAAACTTGCTTCTAACTTTTTGTTCTCCTCTTGGCTGTGTCTTGATTGGCTTTCTTAAAAGTTTTGTAAATATGGAAGGAAATGTTGATAGTTACTCCAGTACCCTTCAGAACGGTCTAGTTTTTGCACTCATGGACAGGAATCTTTTGTCATGGTCCCACTATAATGCGCCTAACAGCAATAATGTGCAACTGGATATATATATAAAGAGTACATGTCAGCCATCTCAGTTTGCATAACAAACATACTTCATAAGTGAACAGACGCTCATTTACTCCTCAGATATTGCTTCTCTTGAGTACAAGAAATGGAAGATGGTACAATGAAGTGCTCGGCAAACTATGTGCCACTGACTCCCATAAGCTTCTTGGAGCGATCTGCTATCGTGTATGCTAACAGAGTTTCAGTTGTCTATGGAGATCTCAAGTTCACCTGGAAACAGACTCATCAGAGATGTCTTCAACTCGCTTCTGCTCTCGCCGATCTTGGTATTTCTCGTGGAGATGTTGTAAGTTTTCGGAAAACTTTCGCTTTGTTAGTAACTGTCTGTTTATTTCTGTTCCTTTTCCTTTCAGTTTGATTTAGCTTTTCTAGGAGATTTGCTGCCTCTACCTTGTATAGCCATTTTCTGGTGTTATTGTTTTTATCTTTACCCATACGGATTAAAGTTGCTGAATCTCTTCATCAAAATCTTCAAAATGTTCTTGTGTACATGTGTCAGTCTAGTCTAGGTGAAAATAGAATGTATGTATGTCCAAATATTGACATGTTCAACCAAGTGTGCGTTATTTCCTGACATTTTTGCACTCTGCTTGATGTGTTTGTCTGCTTCTGATATGTTGTTGTCATTGATTTAAATACTCTATCTTATCTTTATATTTTGGATTTCTTTTTCTTGCTATATGAAATGTGACTGTGTTAGTGCCTTAGTGGACTGGTGGGGCTATATTATGATGAATCATGAAGTAAAAAAGTCAGATAAACCATTTATGCTAAAGTACAATTATGTGGAGTCTAGGGAGATAGAGACCTTAACCATGATGAGAAGATAATGAAATCCTGGATTGTATTGTATATGGGGTCTAAGAAAAGAGTCTACTTTAATGAATGTCATGTACAAACGTCCGTTTGATAAATGATACATGAAGGGAAACAGTAACTGAGTGATAGCTATCATGGATTTGCTTCTTGGGGATGTAAAATTTACAGTGGGAGAAGCTGTTTAACAAAACAAGTTACCAGATGTGACCTTATGCTCTGGAACACAGCTTCTCTATGTATGTCGGACATCATGTTGTTTCTGTTTCCGCTTAATTATAACGTCTAAAGCATTTTACACCACCGAGTGAATGTAATATATGTGTATGTGTTCGACCATAATTCCATAATCATCTCAGTTTTCGTCTTTTTGGCTAGAAATCTATCAGCTAGCTATATATTGTGCTATTGTTCTTGCATTCCATTAACTTGCCTGTTAATGTTGAAGACTTAGTTCAAGTTCTGGCCCTTTTGCTGCTTAGTAGATTTCTTTTGCGCTTATCTTTTTAGCTCTATATCTCTCTAAAAAGCTTACTCTAGGTTTTTCGTCTAAAATCAGATGTATTAATCTCCTTGTAGTCATTCTCTGTATTAAATGAATGCATCTATTACCAGGTTGCCGCCTTGGCCCCTAACATACCAGCTATGTACGAGCTACATTTCGGTGTTCCAATGGCTGGGGCTGTCCTCTGCAGTCTTAACATACGCCATGATGCGTCTATGCTGTCTGTGTTGCTGAAACATTCCGAAGCTAAAGTTCTAGTTGTGGATTACCAGTTTCTTGACACAGCCAAGGGTGCACTCAAGACTCTATCACAGAAAGGCGTGAAAATTCCACGTCTAATCTTGATCCCAGAGTCTCGCATTTCATCTTTTGCATCCTATACAGTTTCGAAGCCAGATGTATTAGAATATGAGTCTTTCCTAGCAACGGGACGGACTGATTTCACGGTGGTGAGGCCGAACGACGAGTGTGATCCTATTTCTCTAAATTACACCTCGGGCACAACTTCGAGCCCAAAAGGTGTGATTTGCAGTCATAGAGGAGCCTACCTGAATTCATTGGCTACCATTCTTCTTAATGAAATGCTGTCTATGCCTGTATTATTATGGACTGTCCCAATGTTTCACTGCAACGGCTGGTGTTTGACTTGGGGTGTGGCGGCTCAAGGTGGCGCGAACATATGCTTGAGGAATGTAACTTCTGAAGGTATATTTCATAACATAGCAACACACAGGGTCACACATATGGGTGGAGCACCAACTGTCTTGAACATGATTGCTAATGCTCCGGCTAGTGAAAAACGCCCTCTTCCAGGAAAGGTGTCGGTAATGGTAGGCGGAGCACCACCGCCTTCTCAGGTAGATATCTACGGAATGGATTGAAGCTGCTCCTTTAACTTTATTTCCGTTGAAAGCCTTGTATTTCCAACTTACAAAAACCGAATCACATAGGCTTACAATATCTACCTGAAATTACAATCTGATTGGTCTTAATGAAGATTTCATTTATACAGGTACTCTTTGAGATGGAGAAACTTGGATTCACTGTACATCACGGGTACGGCCTCACGGAGACATATGGTCCTGGAACCATTTGCGCATGGAAACCCGAGTGGGATTCCTTACCCCCTGAGGCACGAGCCAAACTCAAGGCTCGTCAAGGATTACAGCATATTGGTATGGAAGCAATCGACGTCAAGGATCCATCCACAATGGAGAGCGTACCAGCAGATGCCAAAACGATGGGGGAGGTGATGTTCAGAGGAAATACCGTAATGAATGGTTACTTGAAAGATGTAAAAGCAACACAAGATGCATTTAAAGGCGGGTGGTTCAGAACTGGGGACTTAGCTGTGAAACACCCTGACGGTTACCTAGAACTCAAAGACCGGTCGAAAGATATTATCATTTCTGGTGGGGAGAACATTAGTACGATAGAGGTCGAATCTGTCCTTTTCAGTCATCCAGCAGTGCTTGAAGCAGCTGTCGTGGGGAGACCGGATGACCATTGGGGTGAGACGCCTTGTGCGTTTGTTACGCTGAAAGATGGATGTGAAGCGACTGCAAAAGATATTATAGAGTACTGTCGTGACAGGCTACCGCATTACATGGCTCCTCGAACCGTTGTTTTCGAGGAGTTGCCGAAAACTTCAACTGGTAAGACACAAAAGTTTGTCTTGAGGACGAGAGCTAAAGCCATGGGTAGCCTTTCTATGACCAGCAAATTGTAGCCTTTCAGAGTACCAAGTAGGCAATAAGGCAAGTCCACTTGATTCGTCTGGCAAATTGTAGCCTAAGTACCAAGTACACTTGATTCAGTTTGATCATGTAATACAAGAGAAATGGAGAAGATTGTTCCTTACAAGTTTACTTTTAGAATCATTTAAAAATTCTCATATAAACAATGTGGGAGATATGTGTGGCTATGAAAAGCCATATAGAGAGCATTTTAGTTTTGTAGTCATTGAATACCCTTTAATTCAACTTAATGATCTCTTTCATCATGTGAAGAATAATCAGCTGGAAGATAAAGTAGAAAACAGTGAGGATTGGTCGTGTGAGTTCATTGTTTACCGCTCCTAGGCCACTTACCTTTGCGCCATTGTTAAAACTTGTGGAAGTAAAAGGTTTCGTAAGAGGTCTCCGAGAGTCTTGCAATATTATATATTGATTGTATAGTGTTGTATGTAAATGGTATAATTTATGTATTTACAATTTATATATTGTAATATACTAATTGTATTGCTGAATATTTCTGTGTAGAACATTTTCGTACTCCCTGAAAAGTTTCTCTTGTTAAAGTAAGTCTAAAAAATACGGAGAAAAAATAAATTGCAAATTACGTCTAAAATTAAGTTATAATAACAGGTCATATTAATAAACACACCAACAAAGTGAAGGATATTGCCGAACAATGTTAATACAAATGTGAACTAGTTAGAATATTGCAACAAACGGTACCTAGTTGTCATTATTGACACAATGCCCTGAAACTCGAGTAATGGCAAGTCCAGATTTAACTGTATTCACTATTCACGTTTATTTATAAGTTTGCATATATCTAAGGTCTTGATGTAAATTTCCATTTCTTTGCAATGCATCTCAAAATTAAATAATCTAATAATCAAGGTCCAGGGAGGTAAAATGCTCATGTCAACTGGTAGATGTACATTTATGAATCAAATACTCCATGAAGGACTTATTTATTAGCATTGGTCAAGAGTAGTAGTGGTCCTGCTCCTACCATAGTAAAATTTACACATTCTAATTTTAGGGATTTGTTAAATATCAAATTAACTAGTTAGTTGAATTATTTGATTATTATAAATACATATATTATATACTAGTATGTAATTAATAACCCTGTAGATGTATATAATGGTAAATTCTAACATTGATTAAGTTCTATTCCATTAGATCGAACTTTATTAGTAAAAAATTAAAGAAAAAAGAAATCAGATAATGAATATATACATCGTCTTTTTTAATCTCTTTTTAATTTTCTATAAAAAAATATCATTTGCTTATCAATCCAGGTATCTATTATGGTCATGTTATTATTACTTATAAAGCAATACTGTATAAATGAATAAATTGCATATAGTCATAAAAAATTTTGATCCCAACTCGGGACCAGTTATAAATAAGAATAAATTTCACATTGTCATATTTTATTATTTTCTCCGATCCCGCTTTAAGTAATTATACCTCCTTATAATAATAAGTGATATAATATTCAATAATATATATATGTCTGTGTGTGTGTGTGTGTGTGTGTGTGTGTGATTTTTATTATGAAATTTAAAATGTAAAATACTTATATAAAATTTTGTGATAGTAATTTGAATTTTTCAGTGGTAAATTTGTCATTTAGCTTCCGTGTAATTAGTAGTTCATCTATATATGAACCTTCTTGTTGGACAAAAACATCTCTAACTTGTCTCAAGTTAGTATTAGTAATTGTATTCAATAAATATAGCATTTAAGTTATGTACATTATATAATTATGAAAAATATATTTTTAATATCAATTTCTACTTAGGAATAAATTTTATATAAAAAAATATTTTTCGGATTATGATATGATCGTATGTAGTTTTTATTGTAATAAGTTAATTATTGATAAATTACGACAAGTCTATATTAGCAACTAAATTAGGTTAACAACTACTTAAGTTGCCATAATTTATAATTGTACTAGTAAGTTGAAAATGTTTATTTACCACTTCAAAATCTTAAATGGGTAAAATAATTCTTTAAAAGAGAGAATTTTAGGATTATGAACACTTAACTTACTTAAACTAAAAATATCAAAAATTATACCTTTACAGTTTAATTTAATTGTATTTTTGTCTAAAACCACATAAAAATTCAATTCAAATTTATACAATGTCAACTTCAGATCTATACAATTATTTTGGCAGATGAACAATTAATTTATCAACGCCATTAAAAAAAGAAAGAAAGAATGAATAAAAATCAAGTGTTTAAGAAGTACAAATGCAGCTCAATATTTGAAGAAACGAAAAGCAACTTCTTTTTCTTCTTCTTCAACTGAAATAACTTCCACTTTTCCATTCCCATTTCCTCAATTCACCAAACCCTAACACCGCGATTCTCATTTTCTGGATTTCACAACACACACTATATATGCAGTTGAGTCCACAACGTGTAATTTGAGTATGTAGATGTGCGGATCACATGCAATTCACGTTATTGATAGCTCAGCATTGTGGACCGATCTGTTTCAAACTGAATATCACGCCAAAAGCTCTGTTGCGGAATTTCTGAGAGGTGCGTTTCTCATGCTTCTCTTTTTAATCGGTGTTGGTTTTTTGTGTGTGAGTAAGTGTTGTTAGATCTGCAATTTGGTGAGTGATTCACTCTGATTTGGTGAATTCATTGTGATCTAGTGAAATTGGGGTTCTTCGGATTGGAGATCTGGTAATGTGGGTTTTATATTGTTAGTTGAGTTCATAAGATCTGTTTCCTCCCTAGTTTAAGATTAGCTTTTCTGATTGAGTATTTGAGTATTTGTTGTTTAGTTTCATGATTGAGTGGATGTTATTTGATTTTGGTACTGTTACATTGATTGTGTGAAATAAGTAGTGGTTTAATGATTTAAGCTATTTTGGAAAATTGCTGCTTCTGTGCATTCTGATCAAACAATTTAAACTCATGATTTTGAATTGAATGTTGCTGTGTAATCGCATCTATCTACACCAATTCTAGTATTGGGTGTAGACTCTGCCTTCCGTGTGCACGAGCTTACCATAAAGTCTTCATTGACAGCTAGCTAATGCTGATGCAAAAATGAATAACTTTGTTGCTTCAGGAACTTCTGAATCAGAAGTTCTGATGCTGCACATGTTTAGATTGAGTCATTGAGAACTAACTTTTTAAACATTGGTGCAGGTATATGAATAGAATAACACAAATGGCGCCTTCAAGCAAAGCTGATAAGAAGGCTACACTGGATGCAGCTGCATGGATGTTCAATGTAGTCACTTCAGTTGGAATTATTATTGTCAACAAGGCATTGATGGCTACATATGGGTTCAGCTTTGGTAAGTATGCTAAATTTTGTGGGCAAAGTTGGATCTTAGATTTATTCATGAAACCCTATCACATTTGTTAGTAATGTAAATTTGCTTGTAATTGCTTAGAAGATCAGACATTTAATTTCTGAAGGGGCCAGGGATCCCATGAATTATATTGAATGGCTACCTTAGAGAAGCCAAGTAGGTACATACCGTTTAAGTGAATTCGGTGGAATTTACTTTCCAATCCTTAATCTACTTTTTTTTTTATTTAAGGCATTAGAGTGAATCATGTTCTCCAGATATCAATATCTAAACTGAAAGCAAACAATATACACCTGCAAGATTGGAAGAAAATTTTGTTTTTATCTTTTGAGCCTTTCGAATGTTAAAGGAGAATCAGCTATGTGGAGCAATTTGGTTCAATTACTAAAAGATATCTTAATGGTTTACTTTTGCACAACATGTGCATTACTTACACCCGGAAAAGATAACTGTACCTAGGTGCATCCCGGTATACAGACTTTTGAGACTGTAGTTTACTTGATACATATTGCTTAATGTTGTATTTCCATTTCAACATTATTTTATTTCAATCCGTACAATTTTTGCAATCTGTGCAGCTACAACATTGACTGGTATGCATTTTATAACAACAACCTTGATGACGGCCGTTCTTAGGTGGCTTGGTTACATCCAACCTTCTCATCTACCTATTCCAGAGCTGCTGAAATTTGTTCTATTTGCGAACTTCTCTATTGTTGGGATGAATGTTAGTTTGATGTGGAATTCAGTGGGATTCTACCAGGTAAGAACTGTGAATATTTAAAATTCCAGAAGTAATATAAATAGTTGCCAAGTTCAAGTTTATCAAGTTGACTTTGATTGTATCTTGTTTGCTGTCAGATTGCAAAACTAAGTATGATCCCTGTTTCCTGCTTATTGGAAATTGTGTTAGACAAGATCCGGTACTCTAGAGATACCAAGCTCAGTATTGGAATTGTTCTTCTTGGGGTTGCTGTCTGTACAGTGACTGATGTCAGTGTAAATACCAAAGGATTTGTTGCTGCTTTCATCGCAGTTTGGAGTACAGCGATGCAGCAGTATGTAAGTTTCCCTCAATAATCGACTCACATCAAGAATTCCTTTGCTCATAAAAGTATAAGTTACGTTTACTGTGTCGGGCAAATTTGCTCAACTTACAGTTAAAGTAATAGGTGGTGTTGACACTATTCATAATCACTACTTTTGATGCCACACCAAAAAAGAAGATAGTCTACCAGCTATTGTGAGCATATGTAATAGTGCAACTTGCCATTTTTTTTTTACAACTAATTGAATCAAGTAATCTCAGGCTGTGTGATGTGTGACAATTGGCTATTAGCAATCGTTTTCTCTTCTAGTCCTGC
This sequence comes from Plantago elongata, assembly GCA_036897095.1. Classification (NCBI taxonomy): domain Eukaryota; kingdom Viridiplantae; phylum Streptophyta; class Magnoliopsida; order Lamiales; family Plantaginaceae; genus Plantago; species Plantago elongata. The sequence goes on from JAYMSP010000066.1 coordinate 71,033, forward strand.
AACTTTTTTCTCAACTAATTGAAGGCAATACTAATATATAATGTGAACTTGCAGTATGTTCATTACCTTCAGAGAAAGTATTCACTTAGCTCTTTCAATCTACTGGGTCATACTGCACCTGCTCAGGCTGCATCACTACTATTGATAGGCCCCTTTCTGGATTATTGGTTGACGGGCAATAGAATTGATGCCTATGAATTCAGTTTTGCATCTGCGGTAAGTGATTACATATGTTGTGGAGTTCACATCTTTCATCTAGTATCATAAACACATTTTAAGTTCTGTTTCTATTTAATATGCTGATAAGATCTGTTAAAGAAAATAATTTCATTTTATACACATCAGTGTATTACTTGTGTTGGGTAGTTCCTTCAACAGTTAGGAGTTTCTCGGTTTGACTATATGAAAGCAGTACCATCTGCCCAACTGACTAGAAGTTTGTTATTGCTACCCTGATTTTTTTCTTCTACATGTGTAAATCCACGTGCAAGTGTGTGTAACCAAAGCTTCCATTTAGACCACTTAACTGGAGAAACATGTTCCATTCATTGATGGTAGAAAAAGTGACAGGCTGCAGGAATGCGTGTATGTTGACTAGGCCATATTAGCTATGCGTCAGTTACCTTTGTCATTGCATCATTCTGCAAAATTAGATTTTCATAGCACTGTTGCAGTGTTGCTTATAATTTTTCTTCTTATATAGGTCTTCACAGTCCTCTCATGCACAATTGCAGTTGGAACGAACCTAAGTCAGTTCATCTGCATAGGCAGATTCACTGCAGTTTCATTTCAAGTCCTTGGCCACATGAAAACTATCCTTGTACTGGTACTAGGATTCTTATTTTTTGGGAAAGAGGGTCTCAATTTACAAGTGGTTATTGGCATGATCATAGCTGTTATTGGAATGGTATGGTACGGCAATGCATCGTCAAAACCCGGTGGTAAAGAGCGACGTAGCCCGCTTCCAAGAAGTCAGCCAAAGCATGGGGGATCGCCTGATTCTTCTGAAGTTGATGACAAGGTATAATACACTTTTCTGCAGTTGATGTCTAGCATAGAAATGTTACACGGCTGATGCCCAGGATTTAAAAAGGTCTGAATATCGAGACAGTGCAGTTCCTAATCAATTATTTGTGGAGTCATCTGAATTTTGTAATTCTTTCTGGTGGGGATGGATTACTTGATATAAGGGTTTGTTGTATCATCACCCTGATAGTTCCAATTTTAGCCCCATATCATCATAATTTATAGTGATAAATTAAAATTTTGTTTCTTATATTTTACCTTTGTACAAGTGTTGTTCTTTTCATTGTCCTGAGCACATTGATGTTATTTAATTCAAGCACTTACGAGTTTATGTGGCACTCTTGTTGAAATATGTGCTCTATCTCTGAGATTGCACCGGGGTTTATCAGTTTCTAGAACTGCAGCATCAAGAACAGGTATGGAATAACTCCGTCCCACAAGCTCTACTAGAACTAGCTCTTTGTTAATGCCGGCGATTTTAATGCTATTTTGGATCCTTCTGAAAAGGTGGGTGGTAATAGAGAAAGTATAACTCTTATGAATAAAATTCTGTAGCTGTCTGGCAAATTGCAATCGTATTGATTTAGTTTTTTGGCAATCTTTTTACCCTGGATGATCGGTGCTTTGGGGGTAGGTTAGATAGAGCTTGTGGTTGTGGCAATTAATTATGGTTAAATCTTGGACTCGAAATTCCTAGACAGTTTCCGTTTGAAAAGCCCCGATTGCCTTGTAAAGTTTGAACTTGAAGACACCTTTCGTGTTCGGCCCAATTAAGGGGTTATAATAAGTTATAAGTATGCTTATTAAGCTTTAAGTATGTCTTGGTCTTACAAAAATGTGTTTATGCCATTTAGACAAGTATCTTTGTCGATGGAGTGCACCATTTAGTACTTCATGATCAACAGCAATATTACTCACTTCCTCACAAAACAAATGACATACGTACTTATTTAAACAAGAGATTAAGGTGTGAAGGATCACAAGTCATGTAAAAGAAAGAAAAAGTGAACACATTGAGTATGAAGTATTATTGCCCCAGACGAACATAAACACGTAATCAGCCAAAAATAAAAAAAAGTATTTGCAGCTCTATGTACCACCCACCAATCACCTTGTCCATAATGACTATTAACAAAACAGTACAAGCATCTAATAAAGCAGCAACTTTTCAAACCATTTTTTTCAAATGGAGATGGCGCAACCCAACTCCTTAGCAGCCGTGACAACAAATCCAATAGGTAGGGAAGTTGAGATTCGACTGTGAGCTTCCCATGTAAGACACTTCTCGATATCAGCTAGCCAATCTGTGATGCCTGTATTTAAGTACTGATAATGTGAACTACGAGCAACATTGTGATCCCCAGCTGGTTGAGAACTTGATTTTGCTGAACCAGAATCTAGAATAGCACGAAGCACTGAGGTGCTAAGAGCACGAACATGAGCACTAGGATGAGAAACACAGCGCACTGTAGCAGGGAGGCGACACTGTTTGTGACAATACAAATGGTAGTAATTAGTTTATGATTGACAGACCAAGAAAAATAGCATAAAAGTCCATCAAAACTTCTTGGATTGCAACATAGGAGTATCATTTTTTGTTCTGTAACTTTCCCTAGATACACCCCTACACATTACTAGCACATTTCTCCTGAGAAGCAGAAGCTCTGCAACACAAAATCCCTTTCTTTCCAAGTATGAAAGATACTTTTCCACCAAAACTTTCTATATCTGATAAAAAGATGTTTCTGCATAGATGGTTTAAAACCACATGAGATTTTTGCGCAAAGGACAAGGGGAAATTTAGTCCCTATGAACATATAAAGCTACAGCCAGAGATTCTTTTTCATGAATCATGATTATGGGCTCAACACCTCAATTATGTTCTTCTGTCTAAGAAACATATTTGCATGCATGCATGCATCTAGTGCTGAAAATGCAGATAGATTATGTGCTATGAACTATGAAAGTTAGGGAGCTACTTTTACCTTCAAAAGGTTGAAAAGGCCATCTGCAACCATATTACCTGAATCTCCCCATCCAAGCACCGGTTGAACTGCTCTAGCTGTTGCTTCCAATAGCTAGGTATAAAAAAACATATAAGATGGTATATGAGTTTCAATTTCAACTACAAGAAGGTAAGGAATAAAAAAAGAAAGGATGATTTACAGAGACAGAAGTCAGAAAAGTTTACCTCCAGTTGTGGTACAGTGCAGGCTTCTCCATCGACAAGCATACCATCTGTTGCACGGAGGAGAACGTCTGATGCGCTAGCAAGAATCATCAATGATTCTGGGGTGTCATGGTTTCTCATTAACTCAACAATCACTTTTACGATTCGCTGATTGATTGTCCACATCTTTTGACCAAGATCATCGTCCTTAGCAATCCAAGGTTTTAATTCCTTCTCCGCCTAAAATAATAAGCACCCGGAGAAGTTATGAAGTGGCTATAGATACAAAAAAACAATGACTATTTCATTATACTACCTCCATCCAATTGGATCCTATACATTTTCTATTCCCGTTCGTCCCACTGGATTCTATACCTTTTTTTCTACAAAATTTACCTCAAGTCTGTATTAGTGGGAGCTACCACTAAATCGTCTGTATTAGTGGGCCCTACCACTAAATCAATTAACACTCGTACTACAAACCTTACCAAAAGCAAACGTATAGATCCAAAGGGGCGGAGGGAGTAGTATATTAAAGATATATGGAGTAACTTTTAAGTGCACAAAAGCAGAATTAAAATCTTTTCCAGTATGCAAGTCGAGCAAAATAAAATCTGAACCTGCAGAACAACAGCTGTGGCAGCTTTTGCTGGTGATGCTGATACCACTTTACAGAGTGCATCGGCCACCTGCACAATTTTACTAAAAGAACTAAGGGTCTCATTGTTTGACTGCGTAAAGCATATATCACATATTACTTGTGAATATAGAAAAAAACATTACCATCCAAAATGGCATCCGTACATGAATACATTATATAAACAAATAAATAAAGAGAAATAAACCAGGAAGCACTAGTCAAGCAAAAATATTTGGAAGGATTGGAAAGAAGAGAACTGCATGTTCATTGAAATATTTTTGCGGATACCAAAACAAGCCAAATTTAATGCAACATTCAACACAAGAATTCATTTAAAGACATCAGTCTGAAACTCAACAAAATCAAACAAGTTGAGGATAAGCACCACCCATATTAGTGGCGTCAAAACACTTGGCAAAGTAACTTGGATGCATTTTGTTTAATCATTATCTCGAGGTTTTACCCCTCGACTAAAGCAGCTTAAATACAAAAACACAGGATATGAAGTTCTTAGCTGTTCTTTGAGTCAAGTACATCTACTGATCTACACATCCTCATATAGGAGTCATAAATTTGTTTGTTTGTATAGCATTAGCAAGAAATTAAATGTAAACGAATGTTCAAAGTTTTGCAGACATGATAAAGATGCATATGATTACCTGCCTCCACCCTTGATGTGCAGATGTGCTTGCAGCTCTTAGCTGTGTTTCAGGTGATACTATCAATTTGTGCCAGAGCAATGAAACAACTGAAAAGCATAGCTCTTGTTTTTCTGCAAGGACAGATCCAAGGACAAGCTGCGTGCTGCAACTGACAGCCGTGTGCCTATCCATTGTCAAAAAGTTGGCCAGATCTGAAGCGTCTACAGGGATACTTGTTATTCCTTTGCCCATCATACACCTTTCGGCCTCATGGGAAACAGGCTTCTCACCAGTGGGTAAAGCTTCTGTGCCAAGAATATGTTCAGATGGCAATGAAGAAGACTGGCCAGATTCCAGAAGATGGCAGCTGCGAGTATTTTGTTTATTTTCATGAGATGGTGTCTCCCTCAATAATGGAGTATGCAGTAGGTGTGCCTCCATTGGTTCTGCTTTATTTACTATGGAAGCAACAACTTTGCTATGAAGATCAATTAGATTGTGAAGGGAAGATGCCCTGGAGTGAATTTCGTTGTCCCACTTGCACCTTATCAGGATGGCAAGCGCACGCAAGCATGCCTTAGAGCGTCTAAATAGATCAGAGACATGAGCTGCAACCATAGCAGCAGCCACAATTTCATTCGAACTGCAACTCCAAGATGTGCCAATAGAAGATGGCTTTAAAGAAAATAGTGCCTCCAGAATTGCCAATATTCTGCGGCTGTGATAAACAGCCGAGTCTATACCATTCTGTGATTGAAGTGGCGAGTCATTTCCTTTTGTAGGTTTTACCATTTCATCATTATATTTTGGATCCAAGTTATTACTTCCATTTGATGTAAAAGGGAAGAGTTGGAGTTCACAAGATAGAGCACAAAATGCAGCAATGACATAAGAATCAAAGGCTGCCACAGGACCCTGTTTCTTCTCAAGTTTACTTCCATGTTGTCTCTGCTTGTCATTATACCCTTTCCTCTTTTCATCCACTTCCTGAGAAGGATTTTCACCTTTAGGTCTCTTATTCCCACCGATTTGCGCTCCGTGACTTACACAGACAGTTAATACAACAAAAAGAAGGCGGGGCGCAAGCTCCAAAGAGATGAATGAATCTAAGAACAACGAGTGGATCATTGTGCGGAGTTCAGCAACAGCAAGATTCTTAGATGTAGACTCGATATATCTTGTTTTTCTAATTCGTTCTCTGGAGGACTCAGGTGGAAATGTTCTTTGGAGAATTGCCTCAACAGTAGCAACAAAAATCTTTATTAGACAGGTCTCAGATGGACTTCCACGAGGAAGGTACTCAAGTACTTTAAGGAGGGGAATATATAAGTTCCACGACAATATAGGTGGCTGTAATGGTGTTGCAACTACAATTTCCGGAAGATCAACTGCTGATGAGCTTAAAGGTATCAAACCATATGCAGCTTCCCAAATTGTACATATTCTCCACTCAACCTCTGGACCATGAGCACAAAGCATTGATGCTATCCCTTCTGCAGTGGCTTCTACTGCAGCTTCTGCTGCTGGCACTTCTCTTTGCTGAAAACAATGTTACGATAGGAAATAAAGTAAAGACAGGTTGAGAAAAAAATCTTATGCATGAGAAACAAAAAAGGCTTCAGAAGATTAATTACCTGCTCAAGTTCTGATGAAATGTAACCATCTAGAGGCGTGTGTTGGATTTCTATACCATCAGCTTGTCTCAGTGGAGGAAATAGTAATGCAGGTTGAGAAAGTATCCGGAAAAGCAAAGCAGCAGCAGCATCTGCCGCAACTCCCGCTCTCATAGACATTGCAATCCCAATGGCACGCAGAAAATGCAAGTGCAGCCAGTTTCTTGGAAGCTTCATACGTAATTGCAATTGTTAGCACTTACAAGTTGGTTCTGTATTTATTATTCTTATAACTTTTTTAAAATCCAAAAGAAATCATTGAATACAGCATAAGAAATGCTCAATCACCATCCCAATTACTAACATGAGTTCACACACCTAAACATAGAACGGTAAGTTCCACAAAGAGAAAATATACGAGAACATGTATATGTAGTCAAATTTCACTAGGACACCGAGATGCTTCAAGTAGTTCAAATCCTAAATCATACGAGAAAATAAGATGCAGAAGGATGTCTAAATTTCCACTGTAACGAAGTGAGTCTATCGCCAACCTTGAAAAATGACTAAAAAAGTTTAGATAAACAGTGAAATTATTTACTAAATCTAATTTTTTTTCTTCCCGGAAAAATTTACAAACTTCGTTTGACATTATTTCATCTATACATGAATTGTACTGACTTCTATATTTCCACAACATTGGAAACTCTGAAGGAAAAAGGGAATCAATTGAAGAAGAAACACAAAAGAAAAGGAGACATTACTTACTCTCATCCCTGAAGCATAGTCTTCTGCCGCCCGAAGGAGTTCTACAAGCTGTACCGCAGCATCAAGTGCATCTGGGGCCCAAGACGGCGGAGCTTCTAGAAGCCCAAGAAGCAGTCTTTGTGTGGCACTCGGATTAGCAATTGCATAATATCTGAGTCAGAAAGGGAAAGTAAGCAATTGGGGAAATTTTGCATTCACATTTCTTTTAAGCATCTCTTCTGGAACATTTATGAATAACTAACCGATGAAAAAGTCGTGCGTAGGGCTCAAGGGCTGGTAAACCAGCTACAAGATGCTCGTCCATAGGTGTTGTTGGAGGAGGAAGCAGAAGTGCAGGAACAGCAGCTGCTGTGAGGGTAGCAGTCTCAAAACGAACTACTTCTTCATCACATACACTAAGTATAACTCCTGCACCATTAGCCACAGCCCACCTTGGGTTCGATGGCATAAGCTGAGGATGCTTTCCGGATCCACGAGAAGAAGCTGAAATACTAGAACAATCAGCATTGTACCTACTAATTCATCTTGTTCATGTTTCTGTCAAAAACATAAATTACCGCAGAACAAAGACAAATGAAACTTGCTTGTCCATTCCTTTCTCATGAAATGAATGACAAGAGTCCTGTTAAAGCTTTTCTTGCGACGAACAAAATGCCATTTCGACCGTTACAGTTACAGAAGTTTTGACAGTAGAAACTCATTATCGTTATTTAAGAAGGAGATGTCACACTCCGCTATCCGGAATTTAATGGTGGGTGTTGGGACCTAGCAACAATTTTACTTAAACAGACACTTACAAGATTTGCACCATTCCTTCCTGCGCTAAAAGAGCAACACTAAGAATCTATTATAGCCAATTCTATAAACTAAGTTACTAACTTACAACTTAGCTCAAGGATTCAGGTTTAAAATATCTTGGCAAGGACAAAACTCAAGATGAACACTTAGCCGAAGTGCCAAACATGGCAATAACCTTATCCACAAGGCCAATTAAACATGGCAGTAAAGAACAAAATTTGTATACACGCCACAACAGAATTTGAGATATTCGAAAACAGAGAGAGCAGCCGATGAAGCATATAAAAATCAGCTCAGATGCTGTGCAGTGTAAGCTGCCAAAAATACTCATTGTGCAACAATCAAAATTAATGTGTGTATGCAAATAGATACACAGATAGGTACAACAGCATAGATTAACTCACTTATAGTAGGTGGCTTCAATTCTCCTGCCCCATATTTTCCCACGACACCCCCACACCTGAAATATTAGTTATGGTCAGGAAAGATATACATCATGAAGATCCAATTAAAAAGTAGTGCATGTTTAGCCTTTACAATAAGCCCAAAGAAATCACTTCTTATTTCCAAGAATTGATTTTCAGAAATCTGACCTTGAGCAAGCAAAATAGAATGTATGAGATTAAACAACTACCACAGGATTATCAGTCGCATACCAGCGAAAATAATCACTTCTGATCCCAAGAGGTGCAGCAAGCAATATATCAGTAATCCAGGGAGACAGAGGTCTCCAGGGTTTCCTCTCTGGCTGTGTTGAAGATGCAGAATATCCTTTATCATGTGTCTTACTGGTTGAAGCATGGTTCTCGCTTTTACTTCTATCTGCTTTGTTTTCTCGGTAATCTATTGTATACATTGGTCTGTTATAGTGAGTTAAAATTCTTAAAATCTCTCCACAAGCAAGGGCCCATTGCTCAGAGTAATCAATCTGCATTTAAAATTAGCTCACTTCCATCAAGTGTCTTCTCAGTAAACAAGAAGGTATATGCCTCGCGGGTGGTGTGATTACTTCATTCGTAACGTCATAACAAGTGGTTGACTATAATAGCGAGAAGTTGGAAAAATATATTCAGGTGTATTAACTTATGGCAAGGCAGCCAAGAATGAATAAATAATAAAGTACCTCACTGCTGGGGCAAACCAGGGAAATGAAATTGGCGAACGGTGGATCCCTCTTATTGTATTCCAAAATCCCATCAATAATACATGAGATAATGGGTAGAATAACAGCATGCCCATGGTCTGGATGGTGAAGAACAAATGTTGCTGGAAAGAGATACAAACATACAAGTCATTAATGGCAAACAAACACTTCAGACAAAACAGCAATTTCAATTAATTGGAAAAATGAACCATCACATAACAAGAATTACCTAAAACATCATCAAATATTCTGTTTTCCTTGAATGGGTATCGTGTTCGGATCAGCTGAAAACACGGAATACATAATAAGTTTAGACGCTTTTACAGATTAAAGTGCATGTCACAAAAGCTTGTTTTGTCTATGGCTTAAAAAAGGTCATAGTGTAAATTTGGCACAAAGAAAATACCTCTGCTAAATCATCAGGAAACTGTTCAGATGTGAATTGGCCAAAATAATCGACATAGGCAGTAATTTGAGCCTGAAACAAAGGTCAAGAGTTGTTTTCGAATACCGAACAAAACTAAAACAAACAGTTAAAGGAACTCTCTTTGCCCTCCAAGGTATTTCTAAATAAAGTCGAGCAAGTTCGGGGTAGACCAAACTTTGAGCAGAAACACAGAAGATAAGGCACCAGTATGAGGTACAACACGTGATAGATACCCAACTTCACAGTAAAGATGAAATGAAATTAATGGAGTGCCAAATCTCAACCTTCAGGAATATGTGCCCTAGAATCTACAATTTACACCTCCAAATACGGGTGAAACATTAAAGATGCAAAATATAAAGATAATAATTTAGAGGCATGCTTGACTATAAATATAACAGTATTTAGACTTAAATGACCACTATACCCAAGACATGTGGCGCTGGACAAGTTCACAATGCTCCTATATCAAACTTAAATCCCCAGGGAAAGAATTTCAAGTAGACACAGAAATACATTCTGCAACAGCGACATGTGAGCAAAGTTGGTCGCTGTTGTTTGCAAGTCTAGATAGGTTACAAACACCACGTAAAACTTAAGTAGCTACATTCTTTATGAAATATCAGGAGAGGGCAAGGAGCGGGGTGAAGAAACGCACCTTCTTTTGTTGTACATCTGGTGGAGGTGGCCAGAACAATGACGAAAACTGCAAACTATCAAACCACTTCAGGTCTGAAGTAGCCATACTCCTAACTATCTAAGCAAGGTAAGCAAATCCGTAAACTTCCATGTGAGCTTCTATCAATCCAGGGTCAAAGAGACTGTAGTTCAGCATATCTCACAACCCAACAAAAAAATCTCTGCCAGCGTTCTGATCAGCCAATGCACCATATCTTCAAGCTCAAATCTCAAGTATAATAAGTTCAAAAAAGGACAAAACGAAAAATGAATATAACCTGCGGAGAGTATACTTTATCTTCACACCTGTAACACCATCATAAAAAATCCCTAAGTCTTGGATCGACGATACGCTTTGAACGAGAAATGCCAAAATTCATTTGCACCTCTGTTTTTTTACAGAACACTAAGATAAGCACTATGAAAATTGAAGATACTACACTTATACAAAAATGCCCAAAGGAAAACAGTCCCAACACGACACAGTTTGGCTGGATTAGTCACATGCAACGGATACTAGTGAAAAATCAAAACAAGGGAAAGCAATAAATAATGGAAACATACATAACATGGAATATATCATAGAGAATATAGAGCAGTGAGCAAGCTAAACAACTATCTCGATGCATAGAAATTCAACTCTAATTACATCAAATATTCAATTATATGCGAAATTAACAGAAATTGGTACTATTTTTCATATTAACACCAGTACACTTGTCTAATTAGATGCTAACTACGAAGCTACACGATAGATTAATGAAACGTAAACAGCTCGAAAAAATTGAAGTACCTGATTGCAATATTTGCAGAGGATTAGGAAAAAAGTAATGAAGATATTTGGGAGTGAGGTTTTGGGATTAGAGAGAAGAAACGAAGATGGTTAGGCGAAACGAAGGTTTACAGAGAGAGAGAGAGAGAAGAAGATATTTATCTGCTATCACCATGTCATACTTCCATTTCATATCATCATGTCACATCTTATGTATATTCATTATATTTTTCTTCCTCTAGAGTTACGGACCCAGTTTGACGTCCAAATAAATGTTCTGAGTTTAACTTGTCTGATAACATAATCAAGTCGAACTTTAACCCTATTAGAAACCCGATTCTCATTCAAATCTCTCATAGTTTAATAATTACGTTTGAGTTTAAATTATAAAAATTGAGTTAATCGATTTAAATTAACTTTTAAAATATATGATCTTCGAACACACCTTTAACTATTTTTGAACATTTAAATTTTAATACTTCCATTCCCATTTTCACACTTTAATTTTTTCGGAACACTATATATATATATAACGAACCAATATTAATATTTTTGAACTTAAATATATAAGAAAATTGACAGGTGAAGCAAAAATCAGCATTAGCAAGTTAATCATTCGTCCGATTGTTTAATGATAAACACGAGATGATGGGGCAGCTGAAAACCCGAAAAGTAACGGGCAGTAGCTGCCACACAATTCACTGCCCGATCTGACCGGGAGATAAATATCTAGCATGTTAGATATTTTGGTCTGTTCTAGTGTCCAATAGTAGCAAAGCTTTTGATATTTTACATTTATAGGTCCCTCACCTTGTTCTTAATTAGGTAATTTTGCCAAACAAGCTTACGTGGTCCAGTCGCATTGGGTGTTTATATCTCCACTTGATGGGTGTTATCAGATCACCTGATTGCGACTTTTGAATGGCATGTTTGGTTTGGTTTGCTCACATGATTCATCATGTCATGCCCATGAATCATGTTTGTATCAATGTATGCATGTCAGTCTCATCATGGAATGCGTGGTTACTCCATGCATACACACATATAAAATATAATATTTCCTCCGTCCCAAATTGAAAGTTCCGCGGGATCAGACACAGATTTTTACCAAAGTCTTGAAAAATATAAGATTTTCCTAAAAATAAAAAAGTCAAAGGTTTTGGTTGTTTTTCACGATTTTCTGGGTTTTAGCAGTCTGACCGGCCGGGTTTCTTCAAAAACTGTCGAGCCACACTTTAATTATGTTTTTAATAGATTATGTTATGATTTTTAAGTTGTTAACAATGAAGTATCATTTACAGTTTTAACGTATTTTGTTAATTTTATTAAGAGATGATATTATGATTTTATTGTAGGTATTGTATGTTTCAGTTATATTTTTTTATCTCTGGTAATATTTTAACATATAGTGAGATGGTTTTTAGGACCTGTATAATATTTTTATGATGACTTGTTGTGATTTTAAGTGACCAACAAGTCTAAAAGTTATAGAAAAGCCATTAAAACAACAATAAACAAACTTAAATAAGTTAATTGAATATTAAGTCATCCAAAGAGTTTACAACATCTGTTCTTGTAGGAAAAAATTACAATAAATTTGCATTCAGGGCTTTTTTTAATGCAAATGCAGTTGTTTGTTAAAATAGTCTTTTTTTCGATCATGCTTGGTGAACTCAACTTTCTAACTTTTGTTGTATGTGCTTATTGCTTCAATACTGCAGTGACAACTTTTAGAAACCTATCATTCAATTTAACTCAATATCATCATTACACCTACTTAAAACATTCACTAATTGTGTTAAAATTATAACAAATCTCATTAACATTATCACATTGGTGTTTAAAGCAAAATAAATGAACATGTAAAACATAGTACCTTGTAAAACTATAACAATATATTTTAAAACTATAAAAAATGCATTTGCAAACAATCAAATTATACATATTTCATTAGGAGTTAAAAAGACTAATCTTGCTGCTTAAAACTACAACATTATGTCTTTAAAACTATAAAATATACTAAACATATTAACACACAACAATATGAACATAATCTTAAAACTTTAATATTGAAGCTTCAAATCATAACAATGCATCTTAAATTTATAACAATGTTTTAATAACGCAAGAACATGAAATACAAGCTAAAAAACATTACACTGATACTCATAGCATCTCAAAACAATAACAAAGCATTTGCCAAATAATCAAATTATAAATATCCTAAAAACACTATAGTTGTTGCTTAAAACTATAATGATAGATCTTAAAGCTATAACGTAGTCGTTGAAACATTAACATGCAGAAACATTCAACACAAACTAAAAACATAACAATGGTACTTGAAACTATAACATCAACGCATATAAAACCATAACAAACACCAAATAACATGATTGCGAAAGGAATTCGATTTATACTGTACGAATTTCTAATTGGATATATTTTGTATAATTTCAAACTTAAAGGACCCTATTGTAATAAGACATAAAATTATAATTTTATTTTTACATTAAATTTGTTTAGTTATTTATTTTATCTTTTCTTTTTTCTGAAAAATGAATCTTTAAACTTGGTCAACGATTTTGGGTGTGGATGTAATTGTTCAAACAACGGGTATGAATCTGTAATTGGACAATCTTATCGGGGGTCTATATGTAATTGACCCACCGTGTCATTTTTCAATAGAATCTGACTTTATTCTTTAGGGTCATTTACATATACGCCCCTGCTAGATAGTCCAATTACAAATGTATACATGTTGTTTGAACAATTACATTCACACCCAATTTCAGATTCTGATGATGACTCGGGCTCCTATGTGGCAATTATGGTTGATGGACATGATTTGGCATTAATTTTTTTTTCCAAATATTTCCTTTCTTCTTCGTCTTCATCTTCTTCAATACTCAAAACTACTACCTCCAACCCATAAGAACCACCACCTCATCTTCTTCAACACTCCAAACCACCACCTCCTTTCTTCTTCATCATCTTACACTTACAACCCCTTTTGGGGCTGAAACATTATTGGGACAACTCTGACGAGAGCTAATATTTGAGCTCTTGCCGGAGCTATTTTATAGTTCCTTCACAGCCCCAAAATGGTATATAAAGTGAACAATTTACCAGCTCCAAAAGGAGTTGTCAAATTAGCTCTCGCCGGAGCTATTTTACAACTCCGTTTCGGGCAGTTTACAGCCCCAAAACAGAGTTGTTTGATGCTCCAACTGGGACTGTGTTACAGTCCTAATCGGAGCATAATTGGGCCTCATTGGAGACCAATCTCAACCTTTTGAGATGGTCTCTAATGGAGATTGATTTTTTTTCTTTAAATATTTAAGTTTTAATATAAATTTAATGTTTTTTAGTATTGAGTTGCAATACTATTTGGGTTAATCTAGTGAAAACTATCATGTTGGGTTTAAAAAATTAAAAAAATAGGGTCAATTTTGTATATCTTAAAACATATATATTAAATTTGTAAAATATAAATACATAAGTTAAGTTCTTTTTTATATTTTGGTTGACTGCTTAAAAGGTCAAATTGATTTTTAAATCAATTACAAACAAACCCAGTCAATATGAATTAATAAAGACTGAATTAATGACATGGCAGTCCATGTCAGTACTTGGCGTGTGTATCCGGCCAAATTAAGGGCTGACATCATCTCCGGCGTTGACTAATGGGTTTATATGTAATTTGATTTAAAACACAATTTAATTTTTGGAATCATTTGTAATTGTTTAAATAGTGTGTATGAATTTGTAAAGAGGGCATCTAGAAGGGGTGGATTTTGTAAATATATGTTAGTCACTATATACAAGGAATATAAATTTTGTTTATGTTTAATTAATTACTTGGTCTGTTTGTTTACTTGAACAACTTTTGAAACATAAGTTATAAGTACTAATTTATAAATAATCAAATCGAAATTAAAACAACTTTTAATAAATACGTACTAATTTATGAATAATCAAAGAAGTTAAAAAGTAGAGCAAGAATTATAATGAGACATAAAATAAAATAAAAGTAAATGGGTGACTCGTAAAGGTAAAGATACATGGATCAATAATTAGTTATGACTGTTATATTGTAACATGTGAAGGGTTTCATAATGGGAAGTAATTGGTAAAAATGAAGGGGAATTTGAATATAAATATTGGATTAATAACTTCGTATATCGGATGATTTCAGATCAAATTTAATTCAGGTCATTTCGGTTCGGATGATTTAGGGTCAATTCTAATTCGGGTTATTTAAGGCCAATTCTAATTTGGATCGCTTCAGATCGGATCATTCTAATCGGGTCATTTTGAATCGGGTCCTTTTAGACACGTTGGATCAATTCGTGTAACGGGTTCGGATATGACAATATCTGGTCAATTTCAAATTTAAATCGGGTCTCGGGTCATGTTCGAATTGTTAAATCGTGATAATTTCGGATTTACTTTCGAGTTCGAGTCGAATTATTTCAGATCGAATTTGTGTGAAGATGGCGGGATATATGAGATAGAAAACATACTTAAGTATCTTTAGTCTCAAATTCTATGAGACATTTTACAGTGACCAAAATTGACAACTAGCTCCATATTAAGTATCCACAGTCTCAAATTCAATGAGACATTTTGCAGTGATCAAAATTGACAACTAGCTCCAGTTTAAACAGGGTAAATGATTTACCTATAAAATGTGTGAATTTTAGCCACTGATAGTAGTGTGACTCTATCTAAAATGTTTGGTCTTGGAGTATAAATATTACATAGAAGTAAACTTAAATTTTTTACACAATATAATTTGTAAAAAAAATATTCTGGCATTAATATTTTTACTCACTCAACATGATCAACATTTCAACAACCTAATTACACAATGAACTATAAATAAGACAGATCGATCGATGTTCATCAATAACACACTAGATCAATATATTCTTTACTATAGCATACCCAAATTACATAAGTAGTTATTTGTGAATTTGAGCAGACAATTATTTTGGAGTACATGATTGATTATCGTAAATTATTATTACTAATAATAAACCTGTTTAGAAATTGCACCAAGTTTCAATGTATACCATCATCATATCCAGTAGCTAGCAAGGTTTCTTACAAACACATCGACGAGGACGACGGCCTTGAAATTCACACACGCCCATAGGCCATCCATTGTTGGAACATTTACCTCCACACTCGGTATCACTTCCACATGCTCCATTTATCGTGTAACAGAGCTCACCCAAACATTCCTCTGCACAAATTGATTAGTCCATCAACTCAAAATTTCCCTCATAATTAGAAAACAACAATTTTATTTATAAAAGAAGGAGAGATGGGGCATACGAGAAGCCAGAGCAAACACCAAGAGCAACATAAAGCACGCCAATTGCTTTGATTCCATGTCGTCGTCGTCGGTCGTCTACACTTGTTTAAAACTCAATCTATCTTCTATTTGAATGTAATTCTATTGTTTGATTTCTTGCTTTTGTGTAGAATATAACTAATGATAGCCCTTTTATATACACTCTTCGCGTTAAGAATTTCAACCGTCGTAGAATTTACTACAAATTTCATGGACTCTGCTGCACAAATTAACAAGAGTAGACTCAATTAATTAATGAGGTTGACACAAAATGCAAAACCGCGTTCTATCATCTATGTAATTGTAATTTGTAACCAGTACGAAAGTTCTTGTTAAACTTCCAAATAATTACTCCCCTCATCATAAAATAACTATGTAAACCGTGTTTCTATGTATATACATGTCAAGTTAAGTACCTATATAGAAAAAAATTGCACCATTAAATTTCCCATATATTTTTAAAATTATATATGATCTATATTACACTCTACAAGTCTAGTGCAAAGTAGCCGTATTATACAAGTTTGTCCTCTTTATGCAAAGTGGACTTCTAACTTTTCCACAAGAGATCAATGATGGCGAACGATATAGGTCATGTTTACACTAATTTTTCAGCTTAATAATTATTTTTAACAAAAAATTCGTTATCTAAACGTACAATTTTTCAACTAAATTATAGTATAACATTTTAAAATAGTAGAACATCAAAACGCAATACTTAACAGGTTGAATATGATTTAAAATAATTAGTTGATTTTAATTAAGTATGGCTAAGAATAGTACCACCGCATTGTATTAATAATAGTACATTCGGTTTAACCATTAGATCAAATCTAGATTCAATCTCATATATTGATTAATTATTAATGCGATGAGGTGTCGCACTGTCGCATAATAACGTAGTGCGACGTCGTAATATAATAAAATATACATCTATTTTTATTAAATATTGTTTTAGTATTTTAAGTCAATTATTTAAATTTATAAATTAAATTATTTTCTATCCTCCTCCACTGACCGGAATCCGGCAAAACTAAAAGTCTCTGTTGCATCATCTTTTAATTCTCTACTCTCTTATAATATCAACATTTTTTATTTTTTCAATATACATATTTTATATTGAAAGGTTTAACCGTCAACAACACAATATATATAACGAATGCAAATGCTTTTCTTTTTCTACTCTCGAATCTTCCATTAAGCTACATGTTTATGAACGCTTGATATAAAACAATTCTACAAATAGACTACAATGTTCATTTTAAGTATTATTTTATATAAATTATTTAGAGATAATTTCTTTTTTTATTAGTATACTTATTAATACTTACTTTTATTAGTACACTTAAAAGTATTTCTATTATATAAATATAATATATATTGTATTATGAATGTATGCATGTCGGGTCGGGCTTATGGAAATTAGACCCATGCCCGACCCATGAGCTACAATATCATGCCCTATAAACCTTAATGGACTGATTAAATCGGGCTTGACCAGGCCGAGCTCGCGTCGGTCCAGTTCGGGTGGCCCGAATTGCCATCCCTACCCTTGATCTCTTAGTCCTCATGTCATTGTCGACTCGTTTTCATGTGTCCCTACAACCTCTAGGATTTACCGATTGAGATTACGCATCTCAACATTTTTGAAATTATTTGAATGCTCTAATTATTTCATTGGATTGCTCAAATGATAAAATTTTGTAACTATTGTTTGTGTTTATTGATACATTTCACTTGTTGACATGGATTAAACTTATATCACGTTAACTACACTAACAAATCTAACAAACTAGAGTAGTTCAACTTACTATATGTAGATGGTCGCAAGAATTATTAAATTAAACATGTCCAACTAATTTGAAGAATTTAGTTGGTCAATCGATCATGCCCAAATGTTGGGAGCGTAACCATTGTGGGTTGTTCACATAAGTTGATGTAACTTATACAATCAAATAATTAGGCATACATGTTCATGCATGTAATTAAAGCTAAATGAATGAGTAGTGTAGTTGTCACAAATACATTTTCAATTTCACATATTGTTTGTACACTTACACGATATCACACATGTGCTTCGTACATTTGTGTAGTACACAACTAGATAATTTTAACATGGACTTTTGTGTGAATTTATGATTTTCTGTTATGCTCAAATTAGATATTTAATGGGGTTGTAAAAATGTATGTATTAAATGTAAACTATAATTAACATTCTTCAATTAAATTAAGATTAATTAGTAGTTAAAAATCTAGTTTGACCCGAAAAAAAAGAAGCTTATTTAGAATGAAGGAATGCATATTCAACTAGTAATATGAGAAATGATTATTTGTCACAAAATATAAATTATTTTACTACATCAAATAAAATCCTCAAATTTTATTATTTTGCGATCAACTGTCTTTCATTTTGATCACGAATTACCTTGAAGCTATAGCAATAAATAACTCCATAAAAGTCCATATTAAAATTCTAATAATTAATTTTTTATTATATAATTCCATTAAATGATTTACTACATTATAATTTAAGAGCAGGTTCGACTCTGAACCCACGCGGACTGTCCAAGTCACATGGGGCCCAACATTTTATACGGCCAGGCCCAGGGCCATAGTCCATATGTAGTTCAGTTAAAATTTTATTTTATTCTTTCCATTTTCTGAAACTAACGCAGAAGAGGAGAAGCGAAAGAATTGCATTCAACAATCAACAACGGCCGAAATTCATAAGAAAATGACGGCCTAAATAAACATAGTAAAAGATTGAATTCTCAAATCACATCTAATTTCTTCTCTGATTCTTGTTCTATATATTCTTAAAGTACCGTTAGCATTTTTGGAGTATAAGTATGTTATCAATTACAAGTATTACTCACTTCGATACCTCCTTTGATCTAATTCTCTTCCATTAATCTCTTTCTCTATTACGATTTGGACGGTGCAAGCAATTGGTGGTGGTGATGTGGAGACCCAGAGGAATATTGTAGTTCTGATTTGGTTCTGGTTAAGTGTTCATCAAAGATTGACTTTTTTGGGCATGGTAGCTAGTAGTAGTATTAGCTTGGGTGTTAGCATTTTGTAGTCTGGTTTTGGTTTATGTATTTAGTTTCATCGTCTCTTGTATTCTCTTCTGTTGATTTGGAGTATATTGGACTGGTTGAGAAGTTATTAATAATATTTTTGCCCTTTAAAAAAAACGATAAAAATAGAATTTGAGGCTTTCATTTTAAAGATAATGTTAATATTGTGTTTGAAATTTTGTTTTGGCATATACATATTTTATCAAACTTATTAAATTAAATATGTTAAAGTTAAAGATAGTTGACCGATTGCTACTCAAACATATTTTATCAAAATTATTAAATCAAATATGTTAAAGTTAAAGATAGTTGACCGATTACTACTCAAACTTATTAAATCAAATATAACTTTACATGAATATGAATATAATTCATATTTTTTATAGATAAATAAATTTAATTTAATATATTATATTATTTAATATATAAATATGAGTATATACATTCTAAATTTATGTAATGTACATTTACAACCTTAAATTGTGGCGCTGTAGCATGTGTTCATATCGATGCAACATTGTGCCGTCATCGAAAACAAAAGACGCTGCAGCATTCACTCATATCGATGTAGCATTATTAGACGAGAAAATGTCGGAATAAATTCTTGACACTGCACATTCTTTCATATCGCCGTAGCATTATTAGCGGGAGACATGTATGAATAAATTCTTGACGCTGCAACATTCTTTCATATCGATGTAGCATTATTAGACGGGAGAGATGTCTAAATAAATTCTTGACGTTGCAGCATTCTTTCATATTGTTGTAGCATTGTATGCATATTCAGATCTGTAACAATGGCGGCCAGTAGCCAGAGCTGGTAGTGGTGGAGTTCGGTAATATTGAGAGGTTGAGCACACCGATACATTAAATGTCATAAGATAATTAAAAATATTTCATTAACCATAACTATGTTGACGTTGGTGATTGGAGATGGTGGTGGTGGTTGGAGATGATGGTGGTGCTGGAGTGGTTTGAGAGAAGAGAATTATTATTTATTAATTTTTTATTTATTAAAAGTAATTATATGAAAGATTCTAATTAATTGTTATTCTAGTTATTTGAATTATTAAAGGGTTTATAAATTATTTTTTAATTGTTAGTTGTGTCATTTGTCAAGTTTTGAATGGTGTACTATATGATAGTACAGTGCGACGTAGTACTGAGATTAGCCAGGCTCAAATATGACCACCTCACCGATAGTTAAAACTCAACTGGGAGATGTTTCCGCTTATATTCCTACTAATGTAATTTCCATTGCGGATGGACAAATCTTTAATCCGCGAATCTATTCAATGTTGAAATCAGACATGATATTAATGTGGGTACCGTTTCCAGAGTGGAGTCTGCCGCTCAAATTAAAGCCATTGTATTCCAAATGAGAAGTGGGTTAACATACCATGTTATACTATTCATTTGTGAAAATTCCAAAAAATGTACCTTAAGTTGTGTCATTATCGAAAAAAGTACCTTATTTTGTGACCATCTGATTTTAGTACCTTATATTTTTCGTTTGTCTAATTTGTGTACTCCGTCAATTAAAATTGACGGGGCCGTTAATTTGACCAAAAAAGTCCAAAAAAAGTACCTTAAGTGGTGTCATTACCGAAAAATGTACCTAATTTTATGACCATCCGATTTTGGTACTTATAATTTTTGTTTGACCAATTTGAGTACTGCATTTCAAAATTAAATGAACTGTTAATTTTGATATAACCAGTACGCATTAGCGTGAATTAACACATTTCTCGTTAAAATGCAATTTGAATAAAAAAATAATAATAATTAAAAAATCAATTTTAATCTAAAAATAAACATAACGTGCAATAAAAAATGGTTAAGTCCTAATGTAATCCTTTTCTGTAAAACCAAACCCACGTACCAATTCATTTTCAATTATTCGAAGAACCCTAATCGACTTCCTCTACCAAAAATTTAGTGATTTCACAAATAACCTAGCGTGGGAGAAATCAACTAAGATTCTTTGAATAATTGAAAAAGAATGGATGTGTGAGTTTTGTTTTATAAAAGTGAATTATATTATTAGAATTACTGATTTTTATTTGTTTAATTTTATGTTTATTTTTCATATAAAAAAATTTTAAATTTTTTTCTAATAATATTTTTAGTCGAAGTGTGTTATTCAGGTGATAATTTAGTGGAAAATGTGTTAATTCATGCAATGGACATTAATTATGTCAAATTTAACCGACAAAGTACTAAAATTAGATAAAATAAAAATATAAGGTACCAAATTGGACGGTCACAATATAAGGTACTTTTTACAGTAATAATTGATTATTTTCGGGTCAAAATTAACGGTCCCTTCAAATTTGACTGACGAAGTACCCAAATTGAACAATTAAGAAAGATAAAGTACCAAAATCAAACGGTCACAATATAATGTACATTTTTCGATAATGATACAACTTAAGATAAATCTTTTAAAATTTTCCCCCATTCATTTCATCCTTAGTATATTAACCAAAAACATTACAAAAACCTAATATAAATGAATGCACCAAAATATAAATCATTAATAAATTGAAATTTGACATTTTCAATCATTATGGTGAACTATTCTCCAAATGATACTGAAAAAATATGCACGTTTTCAATTTTTTTAAACGGTAAAAGTGACTCGAACTACCAGTTAATTGGATGAAGGTGAAACGTATTGCCAACTGAATTGCGCTTCATTGTTGACACACGTTTTTTCGTAGGATTCCCTCTTCAAATGCTTTCTATGCAGGAAAGAGCGCTAAGTGTCAAGCTGGACTAGAAACTTGAGGAAATGCACAAAACTCCTTCAGAATATCATCACTCGCCAGCTTGTCAGTTTCTTGAGATTCTTACCATTCTTGATCAGAAACTTGGCTAGCTGATATTTTGGACGCCTACATGATATATCGTACACAAATATTACTTCTTCTAAGTGAGAGACAACACAAGCTGGCACGGATTCGACTTCATCACGAAAACGAGATTCCTGACAAGAAAGTGGGAAAAAATGCGTTATTTCCATATTCTTATTGAGCAGAGGATTGATGAGCGAGGACATATAAAGATGCATGTGTAACGTACCCCTCTGTAAACTAATACGACCAGAAACTTCAGATATGGCGCCGCGCGGAGTAGCCAAAGTAATCCTTCACTGCAGACAGGCATTTCCAGATGTAGTTGAGTCAGCGTAACAAATTTCGGAAAAGGAATAGGCTGCCTCCCTTTCTCCACAGCCTAGTCCGTGCAAGCGAAAAAAATAAAATAGATTTTTGAATAGTTGTGTACTAAATCTATTTTCTATCACTGTGAAGTTTGGCTGCTACTTACAGCTTAGTAGTGTTAAATCATTAACTCCACCTTACTTGATTATTATGGTTGAACTATTTCCACAACACAAGCTAGATTTGGTTCTTATCAGTGCCTTTCTTATCAGTGCCTTAAACATACACAACTAATTCAAGAGCAGTACAGAAGTACAGATTATAATTGGTAAACTGCTCAAATGCTTAAATGGTGTCAGTGCAATTATAAGTATTCTGAAATTCTGAATATCGTATATAAGACACACAGAAACAATACCTAATAGAATATCACAGAAATATATTTTGCGTTCAGTTGGAGAAAGTGCAAACATCTTACCTCAAACATGGAATTGATTAAGTTCAGCTTCCGAAGACACGAGAGTTCATTTAAAAGCCTCAGGACTTGTAATCCTTTTCTAGAGAACTCGTCAACATTATACTTAGTCGGGCCGCTGCATGTAAAATATGCATTTAGAACTCGTGATCCAGTCACAATAGCCTCATCTGGTAAATAACAAGAAGATTCAAACGACTCAAGCTTGTCTGCTCCAATTAATTTGATTGAATAGCCATATGGCCCATATTCACCTTTAGAAGGGATTTCATCATCATCACCGAAAGAAGCAAATCTAGTAAGTTCTGAAGCATGGATTTCTACAAGCTTCACTTTCACCCATTTGCAAGAAAACATGACCAGTGGTTAGTGTTTGAGCTCTGATTTACAATCCGAACATTGTGAAATTGCAAAGTTGTGAGGTTGGGAAGACCAATCTCTGCGGCGACATAGAAACACGGATCACAGACATTGATTTCTCTCAATGAACTGTTATTCAGAGAGCAGATAGGACCAGATCCGTACAGCATTCCACCATATGGTGAAGTATTAAACACAAGTCTCTCAATTTTGCGTCTCAACACAACATATATTCACGATGCTAACCGACTCTTGTTGCATTCTGTGGAAACATCGAGCTCAAAACATCTTATATCCTGTGCATGAAGAATTAATCTTTCCACAAAGCTAACAAAATTTGTTTCCTGCCCCTCATCGCATTTAATGTGAAAACTGTTAATTAAGGTCCACTTATACTCCCAATCTGTTGACAGAATACTAGTTCAAACAGCATCCTTTAAGGGCAGGCGGGACAAAATGCAACAGATAATCGCATCAGGTAAACTACTAATGCAATCTTCATCATTAGCAAGATCAACACTTG